>WBMV01001588.1:0-252481 GCA_013396655.1 Campylorhamphus procurvoides | reverse complement strand
CGCTCCTGTCCCGCGGGGCTTGCGGGGCTTCGGGGTGCCAGACGGGGAACGCGGGGGAGAGTACATTTCTTGTTTGTGATTAGTGCTGCGCTCGACTGGTTGAAAAACACAACAAAACACCCTTCTCCTGTATCTTTTTAATGTGTTAGCTCTCCTGAATGAAGAATGCTTTGCGGAAGGTTTGGTGCTGGTTTAAATGCTGGAAAATCCTCTTGTGAACCGGTGCTGATGGTCGTGTTCACTCATTCGTGTGGGGTTTTTTTGGTTTTTGGGGTTCCCGCCCCCCCAGGAAGAGTCGTGACTTTTATTACTTTCCCCCCAAAGTTCAACCCTTAGGTAATTCCCGGCACTGGCTCTATCCAATTTAAGTTGTAGATCGTCTGAACTCACTTTCAGACTTGGGGATCATCCTGGATTAGCGTGGAAGTTTAAAAGGCTGTACTCTTCTGGATGTACATGATAGAAGCCTCATACTGCAGTAGCAACCTGTGTTTCTGTTTTTTTCTTATTTTTGTTTGAGGAGTTTGTGTCTTTTCCTTATTCTTGTGATGTATATGTTTTTATGTTTTTAAACTACACATGAATTACATTCAAAAGAGCAGCTGAAAGCTTTTGCGTGACTTGACACAGTGGTGTAACTGAACAGGATGAAGGAACTGAATCGCAAGAAAGGATTTATCTTACTGCCTTAGGAAAAAAAGGTACTGCCTTTCATTCTGTTCCCTGGTACTGTTCTCTGTGGCCATGCAAGCACTTGTGTTGAAGGCATGTGGGAGAGCAGCAGATGATCTCCTGAGGGTGGTGATGGAGAAGAGGTGGCATCAGGAACATCGCTTTGGTGACAGCAGTGCTGGCTGTATCCAAGTGCAGCATTAGCTGGAGTTCAAAGGGCAACAGCCATATTTAGTCAAAGCTTTAAAGATTTAGAATGATGCCTCGATCTTATATTCAGCAAAGATCAAAGGACTGGTGGTCTTCGTGATCCTCTGCTTTCAGGCTCCTCCAGAGCCACTTCCAGCAGAGGACAGCATGTCTCAGTTTGCTCTCCTGCTTTGGTTCTCAGTTGTTTAGTTGGTTGATGGGTTTTTTTTTCTTTTGTAGCTGAGCTTTACTTGAGAAAATTGTGTTTTGTGCTTTGGTGGGTGCAGCTGCTGGCACCATGTTTGGGGTTGTTGTCCTTGCCTTCTCGTTTCTGCACAAGGGCTGCCACTCCTTCCGCCAGCTCTTGCTGTTTGGACCTCTGTTGTTGCAGAGTAGGATCTCTGCATTTTTTAGTTTTTGTTGTAGTTAAGAACTTCCCATCTTGGTATGGTTCAAATATGCCACTTTTCCTCTGCATTTTCCTTCCAATAGTTCCTTTTAGGTTGTGGTTTTTTATTGTTTTCCTACAATGTTACAAAGCCTTCATGCCGGAAGTTGTTTCTTAGTAATGATTAATAAATTCTCATAATAACTAATCCAGAAGCTGGAAGCTGAGATGATTCACCTGTGAATGAAGACAGGGGAAAAAAAGGGAAGTAATTGACATTTGTTCTCTCATATATTTACTGTGTTTCAGGCACAAGAAAGGAATGTTTAACTAGTTCTCAAAGCAAATGAGCTAAAGTAAGTTTCTACAGGAGGTTTATCCTTATGCAATTTCTTCTGATAGTTTGCTGTTCTTACCATTGAAAATACTTCTCCTAATTTCCAGTCTACATATATTTGCTATAATTTAAACATTTAAGAACTCTAACATGAAGTATACCTTGTGAACTCTTCATTACACCGCTTCTATAGGAATGCGCTGTATATTCTGGGGGCTTTCTCTTTGGTGTTTTCTGCTCTGAAAAAACCCTATTCCTTCAGTCTCCTCTCTTGAGTAATTTTTTAGAATTGTCTTTTAATACATCTGTGGGCTATTCTCGCTGTTCTTCTTGAGGCCTTGGTGTGCATTTTACTGGAACTGGACATACTGTTCCATCTGAGTCCTTAGTACAGCAGCCAGTCAAAATTATTTCATGTGCTTTTCAGATGACACCTGCATTTCATACAGGCAGGGTGATGAGCCTTCATGTGTTTATTTTTTTTTTTTGCAGTGATATGTTTGGTTTATGTTCAGGATAAGCCCCAGATTTTTTAGTACTTTAGCACTCAGCATATCCGTGGGCAGAACAGGATTTAACCTTGCCTTCCATGTGGTGGTCTGCAGCTGATTAGTGTCACATTTTTGCTCTGCTAAACAACTTGTTACTTCAGGTGACTTTTGCACTTGATTCAAGTGACTTTGGATTCTGAGTCCCTCCATCCAGGCTTTTGAAACAGTCCCAGATTATCCTCTGTAGTGTCCCAATATTTTCCAATGTGTAGTTTGTGAACAAAATGTTGTCAGGGAGATCTTTCTTGTGCAGGAAAGAAAGAAATCAAACTGAGGCAGAGCAAAATATGGAGTTGCCTGCAGTTCCTTGATGAATATTCCTCTTCTGATGGTCACTTTTCATAATAGTGGAGGATGAGAAAAGATTAGAGCCATGTGAACGGGCTTGCTGCCGATTTTCTCTTTGACTGAAATAATGATAGCTTATCTCTGGGTGTGGGGTTCTAATCATCTCCCAGTACTTCAATGTGTTCCGCATTTGTCTAAACTATATGACTGTCAATTTAAGAGTGTCAAAAGTCCAGTTAAACCAAAACTATATTGCCTGTAGTTGCAGTTTCACTACCTACATAATTACTGTGTCAGTGGAGGGAATTATATCCCTTGGATGTGATTTGTTCCTAAGAAATTGTGTGTTGAATCTTATCTCTTTTGCTATCTGAAATAGGTAATTTGTCTGATTATTTCAGCATCTTTCCAGTGACTGATGGTAAACCTGACTCTGGTCTGTGTGTCCATGTGTGTTTGGTTTCCTGCTCTCTAGAGGCAGTTACTTTTGTCCTTCTTTAGGTTGTTGGTGCTTAATGCAGAGAGAGAGATGATCTGCCTTTGTCAGTTTTCAAAGGGTAACTGTTGCACCTACCAGAATTGAAAACCTTGAAGTACTCTTAATATAACCCCTGGATATAGTCCACAGGTTTATGGACTACACGTCCATAGGTTTATGGAAGCTCATTAAGTTGTCTGCAGAAGCACATTGCCTTTGTTGTGCTTTTCGTTTGAAGTTTGCTGATAAATCTGCATGGAAAATTCAGAGCTTTGGCTTTGCTGGCTCGGGAGCTTTGGAGCAGTTGCTGTAATGCATTTCCCAGTTCTAGCTTGTGCTCTTGCTCCTTCTGCTGTGATATGAGTTACATTAGCCAGCTAATCCATCTTACTGAGTGAAGATTGATGCAGAAAATGCCCCAAGTGCTTTTGGCATCATCTGTTAGAGATTTTCCTTCCTACTGAATAGTGGGTTAATGCTCTCCTGCTTCACCTGCTCTTTCTTTCAGTGCAGGCATTCTGAAGGAATATTTTCATGTTGCCTCCTGGTAGTTTCTTTCCTAAAGCTTTGACCTTTCCTATTCTGTTAACTGTGCTGTTCACTTAATGAAGTGACCTTCAGTGATTGGACTTGCACTTGTGCAAAATACCTTGAATTTCAAATTATTGAAGAGCCTGTACTTAGCTGAGATGATTTGTCAGTAAACTTCATCTCTTTCTCCTTGTGGTCTTAGCATTTTACCACTTTAATTTTCTTTATTTTGTGACTCTGCTTTCCCTTTTCAGGAATTGTGAGAGTTGCCTTTTTATGCCTTCTGTCAGCTGGGTTATTTCCGCTTTCATGTTCTTAGCCAGTTCCTTCCCTTTGATTAGAATGAACTAGAGGAGCCCTTCCTTTTATCATGCTTCCCTCCCATTTATTTTCTTCTCACCTCCTATATATAAAAAAAAAATAAAAATCTCCGAGGATCTGAGGACTTGTTGGGCAACATGAGTCCTGTTTTTTTCCTTCTCTTTTTGACAGATGCCTGCAGTGAAGGTTCCTCTTATGAAGTCCTGTGCTTTGGAGGCTTGGCTGTTCGTTCTTCTCCTCTTCCCCACTTCATTAATTTAAATCTCTCTCATCTGAGGTAGATACTGTGTGTGACAGTATTTGTTGGCCTCCTGCCTCTCTCTTGGCATGACCTTGATCCTGCCAACATGCTCATTCTGGATTTTAGCAGTAACATGCAGATAGCATTTCTCTTCCCTCATCCTTTGTGTGTCTGTCTGCGTCAGTGGGCTTGACCCTACGTTAGAGGAACTCACAGTGGCTTGCTCCTACTGCCATATGTTTGCCATCTTCAGTTCCCCCGTGGTCAGTGGAGCTCTGGAATGTGCTCATGTCCTCCTGTGGTGGAGCAGCAGGATCATTGTGCTGATAAGCACAGGAGTGCTGTGGTGGAGATCAGGGCCAGGCAGGTGGCTCCAAGAGGATGAAATCGACCATTTGGCCTTGGTTGTAAACAACCTTCAAGTTGGGATTCCATTGCAGTTTATTCCAATGGAACCACTCCAAGGCTTATGATTATGGGAATGGGGTTTTTTTGGGGGGTTATTTCTTAGTAGTTTGTTTTTCTTGGTTGTTGCTTCTTGACCAGTATCGCCAAAAGTGTAATACCATGTGTTTTTGGCATTAGAGTAATGTTAAATAAGCCTTTTCCACTATAAATCTTTCCTGTCACTGGGAGGGAGGATGATAAATTAGCAGTTAAAAGTTGTTCTAGGATGGGACTTAGTAGGGAAATGCTTAGTTCAAGAATAATGAATGTCTTTTTAAGTTTATTTTCTCAAGTATAACAGAGGTTTAAGGCATCAGGCATTTGGCTTTAGAGATGCTTTTGTGCAGGGAAAAGTGTGTCAAATTATGGAGCAATGCTTGATTAAAGTTCTGCAATGCATTAGTTTCTAAGTTGCACTGATGGCTTTGCCTTCTTTTAGAAGTTCACTCAAGAATTACATTCAAAATCCTTTGTACATGCATGACAATTTTTGATTATTCAGATGATTTCTAATGTCTTTTCTGAGCATACAGATGCTGGGTGCATGCTTGCCAATGGAGTTGTAATCCACCTGGCTTCACTTGAGACCATGAATTATCTTTTACTCTGCCCGCTTGGATTTCACGGCCTGTGCTGAGTTTTAGGAGGCAGACTAAGTGTATCCCAGTGATTTACTTTCATAAAGACAAAAGGAAATGCATCCACCAAAACCTGCGTTAAAAGAATGTAAAGGTTGTTACTGCAAACAGGAGTGGGTAAAGAGATTTATTCTTGGCTGTAAACTTGGACCATATGGTCTCCAACAATGACACAAAAATCTTAGGTAGAAAGGGTACTTAATTGGGGCTGCTGGGTCACCACGGTTATCCCACTGTCTGTTACAGGGAGGAGGGAAACTGGTGTGTAAAGCACTTTCTTAGGAGTCAGTCCTGCTGCTCCAGCTACCTGTGACCCACCCTGGCTTGCAGAGAGAGGAGATGTGGATGTCTGCAGAGTAGCAAAAGCAAAGAAACTCTTTTTCTTCCCATGTCATGCCAGCTGTTGTGCTGTGTCAGCATAGTGTCTTTTCCATGCTTGACATCTCTGGGAGAGGGGCACAGGGACCAGAGCAGCCTCCACAGAAAACTGAGAGGCTTGATTGCAGCTGCTGCCAGTGTGGTGTTTTGGGGTTCTCTTGTGCACTGCCACAGTCTTAGATGGTACTTAGATGAACTATTACAAGCTTCTCTGGTCTCTTTCCTGTTCACAAGAGACTTATGGAATGGTATCTGGGCTCCTTATTAAAACGTCATTTTTTTCTCTTGTTCCCAGAGGGAGGTGTATTTGTTTCTCATTTAATTCGTTAATAAGGCTTCAAAACTAAGACGGCGTAAAAACCCTTACTGTCTCTAGGCCCAGCTTTGTGTTGCACAGGGGAGACATCAGTTCACCAAGCTGTGCTGTGGGGATTCTGTAGTCTGCCCTGCACCCTGTTATGGCTGTTCCAGGGATTCATTAGGGGGTAAGTGCATCCTTGGAGGACTCTAATTGCGGTGCCAATGGCTGCTGAAATGAAGAAACAGAGGTTTCATTATTTGAGTATTTATTTTAATGTTAGGAGCTTTTGGAGTTCTGTGGCTGTCAAATTCCCCGGGAGTTGGAAGTAGGAACATCCCTGGTGAGTTCAGGGGAGTGGGGTCTCGTGCCAGCGCGTGGGGCTGGAGTCGTCTGAAAAGAAGTTTGGAATATTCTTGTTTAAACTCCTTCCAAGTGAAAGGATGGCTTGGCTTCCTGCTGCATTCTTCTCTGCAGTGTGGTTCAAGAAAATGCCTTTCTTCTAGGATGGGGGGGAAGCCCTGGAGATTGTGGAAAATAACATAAAACTGTGTTTCAGCCAAGTGAGTTGAAGTGAAGAAGTCCAGCTAGAGGTAGGCAGTGAGGGTCTGTCAGACCTGTAACTTTTAACTTGAGCATGTGGGAATTAGGGGGGCTTAAATGCGTATTTGAATTTTATTTGGCAAGCTTTTTTTCCTAAAGAAAATACCTTGAATGCAAGATCTACAAGGACAATGATTCAGGGCTGTCACTTGCAATGTAAAGGTTGGCTGTGATTTATATGACTTTTAGGCCAAAAAAAGTGGTGTGTGGGCTTTTGATTGCAAACAGTTACGAGTATGCTGGTTCAACCATGGAAGTATGGATCCAGGACTTGGGGATGGGCAGCAGGCACAAGGAAAACAGTCACTAGACTGTGGTACTTATTGGACCCTTGCAGGAGCTGATCTGAGTTGCCAACCTGGCAGAAAATGAGCTTTTCTGGTCAGTTAATGTGGTGTTCAGTGAGTTGAAGTGGCCTGTGAATGGTTTGTCAGACATCAGAGGTGGTGCAAAGTTATTTATAGGAATGTGCATCCACAAGAAAGGTAGGAGTAGGGTGGAAGGAAGGACCTTCCTATGGCACAGTGTTAATTAAGCCTACCCAATTTTGTGAAGCTGCATACTTAAAAAGTTGGCTTATCTGGGAGAGCAAACACTCTGTTTTGTCTCTTTGGCTTGTTTTCTTGCTGCTATTACCATATCACACCTCAAATTAGATTGCTGGATGGTAGATCCTGTCTTGTATGAAAAGCATAAAGTAGTCATAGGAGACTGGGACTACATAAAGCTAAAAATCTCAATCAGAGCAGGAACTTGGTGTGGTCTGAAAAATGCCTACCTTGCTTTGGGGAGGTAAGTAATGAGAACTATGTAATGTTTTTCATTCCCAGTAATTTCTGTCTCTCAGAGAGTTCTCTTCATTTCTACTGGGGGTCTTGGGAGACACATCAGGAAGGTTTTTGCTCGCATTTGTGAGCTCTGCTATGGGAAGTTTAGTGGTTCTTAATTGAAATAGTTTTACAGTTGTAGCCTTTCTGCTTCCTCAAAGGAAGAAGCAGAATTACTACTTTCTTCCCCCCACCCCAAAGTGGAATCTATTCCCTCAGAAAGAGCTTTTTCTTGACTTCTTAAGGAATAAAAATCTAGGTCATCTTTCTTCTTTGTCTTTTTGGAGTTATTCCTGTTTTTATTAATTGGGATTTGATGCTCTTTGGATCCTGTTCCATCCCATTAGTCTTCCAAAGTTAGTCATGGGAGGTGATTAAATCATTGCTGAAATACCCAAGAGGTTATTTCCTTCTGCCATCCGGTTTTGAACAGTGAATATTTGCTTTTACATTTGGCTCTGATGAAGTGGTGTTAATGCTTCAGTTTAATTCTTTTGTTTTAAAACTGACATACTTAGAAAGTCTTCTCTTTTCTTTGCTGAGCTATCAATTGCCATGTCTGCTTGGTAATACTTCTTGTCTGCTCAGCAAAGCTCAGAGAGCTCTGCTCTTCATCCTCTCTAAGTACTTTTTGGAAATTTTAAGTTGTGGTTCTACTCTGTGATGTGACCTTGGCAAAAGGGAGGCTGTTGTTTATATCCTGGCTCTCCAGTCAGTAAATGGAAAAGTAAATTCTTTTTGTTTCATTCTAAAAATTGTCTGGCAGGAAGGTTGGAAGGAGATGGTGTTAAAGGTCTCTTCCAACCGAAACCATCCTGTGGTCGTGAAAATGGGTTTGGGTCCCCAGCTTGAGGAGTCTTGTAACATGTTTGGCCCTTTTTGGATTGGATAAATGCTTACCATGTTAAGGTTGAATTTTGGGTACCCAGCATGGTAGTGGCCCAACACAGCTGTGATAAATCTCTGTGGTGAAAACAAGGACTTTTCCAAAAGAAGGCAAGCACAATAACCTTTTAAGCAATTTCATGTTAGGCAGGTTTTTCTTTTCTTTCTTTTAATGTAATTTACTGCATTTTAATTGAAACCAATAATTCTGTGGGTTTGCAAAAAATGAGGACATTTGACTTGCCTCTCTGTGGTTGCATTAGCTGTCAAATATTAGTAAGCCATATGCATAGGTTTACTGTTTTGGAAATTAAGTAAATATATTCCTGAGTCATTTTAGGAAATGTGTCTTGGTAACTGGAAATTCACAGCAGGGCAAATCTTTGGAGTACTCAAAAATTGCCTTTGTGTGCATATTCTTTGTTTGGGGCTTTGGCTGGTTTTTCTTCCCCTTGGACAACAGAAGGTGAACTTTGAAGAAAAGCTGGGTCAACATTTTGGAAATGGAATTGTGTATTCCACAGCCCACATATGGTTAGAAAATAAGGCAAAAAAGCCACTGACAGTAACCTACTGTGGGACAGGCAGTGTGGTGAGCTTGTGTTAAGCCACCCATGCTTCATGTTGCTGGTTCTGTCTTTAGTTTAATGATGTGCAGGAAACAGTGGATATTTTCTCATAGCAGGCCACTGACGGAAATAAAAGTCATAAGTAGTAGTCCTAACAGCAAACTGAATTTTGTAATGACACCTTCTTGGTTTTTATTTTTTAAAAATTACTTTGCAAGAATTAATTTTGACAACACCAGATCTGAGAAAAGAACTTAGCAGGTACTGCTGCTTTATGTGACAAAATTAAACTTCATCATACCTAAGAACATTTTTTGGTGCTCTGAAAATGATATTCTACGTTGTTCATGTTTTGAATGTAACATAGAGGGGGAGAGGATGTATTGGGAAATTCTTGCCAATATTTTTTTGTGTGGAATGTGTGTAAGTTGGTGAGGTAAGTGAGAATAAGATGGCTCTGCCACAAAGGAACAATAAGGAAGTCATCTGGTCTGATAAATATTTTGGCTTTGAATTGAGACACATGTAGGCAATAATTTTTCCTGTGCCCACACAGTTCTGCCTCAGTAATTGGCATGAAGGTTAGATTCTGTGTCTAAGCATTTGCAGAATCCTGGGCTTAATGTGAACATGATAACTTTAATATTATAGAGAAGGTAAGTGGTTCTGCTGAGTGGGATGGGGCAGAGTGAGAAAAGGTATTTTATTGTGTTTTTTTTTTAAGAAGCAATGATGTGAAAGTTCTCAAGAATGTTGTGTTCTCCATTTTTTTATTAGTGCCAAGCAGCATGGCCGGGCTGTCAGTCTCTCTGCCAGGATGGCAAAGAAGGACTGATGTTCCCAGACAGCAAAAGGCAGAGGAGTGGTTTGGCTGATGCTGACACCCTCAGACTTGTGAGCCAGAATGGGATGTGTTGGGTCCAACTGGGCAGGAAAGTTTATCATTGGGGTTAAATGTACAGCAAGAGCTGCTGGAAGAGCCAGGGTGAAGAAGAAAGATCTCTGGTCCCAGACAAGTGCAGGCTGATGAATGTTTAATGTCTCTTGTCACCCTAATTTGTGGGGTGTCATGTGTTTTTTCTGTTAAAAAAATTGATGTATTTGTGGGGATTATGAGCTGAACAATTGGTAGGTACAGCTAGTGACTAGATAATCATTAGTGTGAGCATATGAACAGCCTTGTGTAAACAGAAGAGTTCAGATTGTTCTGGGAGTAGCTGTCTGTAGGCTCTGAAAGACTGAAAAAATAGTCCTTACACACCCTGGATGGCGTCAGGAAGGACCGTCAGTGGCAGTTGTGTAGTTTGATAAGCCTGTGACTGATGTGCTGTGAACTGGAGATGAGAGGCTGCCTTTAAATCCCCAAGATCCCTTGTTCTAGGGAAAAAATTAAGTTATCTATAGCTTTGGGATGTGGTTGTGTTCTGTAAAGGGAGAGAGGGAGGTTAACAGGGCTGAGGGCAGTGCCAGGGTGATGTGATGTTGCTGTGAACATCAGCAGCTGAGCAGGCTTGGAGGAATTCAGCAGCTGAAATGATACTTGTCTTTTGAGCTTAGACTAAAATACCTGTATGTGTTTGAGCCTTTTTGTTTCCACTCTTGCAACAAAGGCTGGCCTACAAGTTTGCTAAACAAACCCTAGATTTCTATTCTATCTGCCTGGTTTTGGGAAAAGCTAATACAGAAGATGTATCCAGAACTAGCAGTCTCTATATGGGCAGTATCTCAAGTGATGTATGAGTGAAACGGCCCCTTGGAGATTTTTTTCTTGGGGTGAGGTTAGAGAACTTGAATTTCATGGGATTTGTGTGGGAAACTTTGCTGAGGCTGACATTTTGGAAAGGAGTCTTCCTTTTGCAAGGAACGTGTGACTGGGAAACACCTCATGGCTCTTGGGAAACTTTGAAATACTGCAGGGGAGTTCAAAGAGGGAGGCTGACTCCCAGCCTTACTGTGGGGCAGTAAGAAAGCAACAAAGGTCATGAGGGAGATTGGTTTGGAGAAAGGTACATGACTAAGTGAGGAGTTGAGAGGAGGGGTGACTGGGCTAGAGAAGGATTTGGAACTATCTAGGAAGACTAAAATAAAACTGGAGCTAAGGAACCATGTAGGAAGATGTGAAATTCTGGAAGAATGAGGGCATGGTGGCCATGGGAGGATCAGAGGTGGGGATAGTGAGCGTATGTGTGCTTGAACATTGTGGTGAAGGGGTGTAGGTGTCTAAATGGAAATTAGCTGAGCAAGGAGTCTGTGCCTGGATCCAAAGCTCTTGTCTGGGGAAGGAAAGAAGGGTGCAGAAGAGGTGGGCACTCAGATCCTGCATTCCCTCACTGTGCTGGAGCAACACTGGGTGTTTGAGTTGTTTTACAGAGCCCTGGGGTGGAGTTGGCCAAGTTCCTGAAGCCCAGCATTTCGCAGGGGCTCTGCTGTGCCCATGGGACACCCCTGTGGAAGTGCAGGCTGGGCTTTGAGCAGAGGAAATCCTATAGAGCGCTAATGCTAATCACTCTTAAATCAGGAATGTGAAATTTGGGCATGCTTCAAGCATTAATTGTAGTGGCTTAATTTCCTTGTCTGGTAATGTGGGGATAATGCTACCTCATGGTGGTTTTGAGAAGGTCAGTTATTTAATGCTGACTCTGCATGCCAAAGAAAACTGGAGGAGGGGGAGAAAACAGTAAACGTGTCGAAGCAGGATTTGAGCAGGGCAGAATAAACAATGTCTGAGGATAAACCAGCATTGCCAGCATGTGTGTTAGCTGAGCCTTGCCTATCCAGTGGGCTGAAAGAGGTGGAAGTCCTCACAAGCTGGAAAGAGCGACCCCACATCCCAGTTGCTGGCAGGCAATGCACATTAACTGTACAGAAAATATGTAGTGCTCGGGCTGTATATCGTGCAGGTTGTTAGAGGAATAACATGACATTGAGGCCTCTGCCCTGCTGCCTGACTTAGTTGACATAAGGTAATGGATATTGAGAGGAGGAGCTGAGTAGCAGCCTGGTTGCATAAGACTTTTTTTCCAAAGGAAACTGGCTAGTGTAATGTGGAGATATAATAAATTTATATTGTAGTGCACGACCACAAGAGGGATCAGACCACTTGAATTTTCACTTTTGTGTTTTTGATTCTGCATTCTTTCATGTAGCTTGGTTACGGGTGTTTCACATGCTTAGATTTTGTCTTACTTATGGTATGTTTGACTTAATGATAATAGAAATCTAGTTGAATAGTGGGCTTGTGTCTAGGTCGTTCTCTGTCAGAGGTCTGTTTCTTGGCTTCAGTCTCTGCAGTAAAAATAAGGCTGCATTACTGCTTGACTTTGATAGATAGTTTTACATTTCTGCTTGCACAAAAAGTTATCTCTTACTGTTTGCTTAGTAAGGCTTCATTACCAGTACTGGTTATGTCTTTTTAAGTGAATATTTTAAAAAGATGACTGTGCCATTGAGTTCAGAACCCATACAGAGTCTGTGTTTTGATCATTCAAACCTTATTTCTCTCTCCCCGTTCCTGTCTTCTGGAACATCAATTGTATAATTGATAAACATATACAAGACAAATGTTGATCTGAAAATAATCATTCCTTGAATATAATGGATCACAATCCCTTTCCCTTACACCTAATCAGTCTTAACATTTTATTTTAAAATCTATTTGTTTTTAGGGAGAATAGAATGATGCAAAGTTGCTTGGGGAGAAAATTGCCCCAACTTACTCTTCTGTTCTCTGTCCTTCCTTCACAAATATAGAAGTAGCTCTATCATTGAAAATTTAATGAAGCTTTCATCAATATAATGCTGTGCCTCTGCATTCTCTGAAACATTCATATTTAATGAGCTTCTAATTCTCATTTCAGGTAACAGGAACAACTGAATATAATCATAAATCTGATTTGTTTGTGAACAGCGTGTCCCACATCATTTACAATTCCTCAAGTCGTCACTGATGACTTTTGACTGCTTTTGGTAAAAATGTCGTTTCAGACTTTTTTTTTTTCTCCATAAAAATCATCCTCAGGACACAGAAGCAATGACCTTAACACAACAAGGTGGTTGTCCTAGTGTCATAATTGAATATTTGTGGGTTGTTTTTTTTTTGTTAGCAAGCCCAAGGTTAGTTGCTTAGTTAGAAGTACAATAGTGGGAAAATATTTTGGGTGTGTGGGTGAGCTGGTAACACTGAACAAAATATACAGTTATACATAATTAAATACAGATGATGGAAATAGCCTAGGAATAACTGTGAAAATATCCTATTGCACTCTGGACAGCCTCAAACTGAAGATTTCTATGAAGCATCCACTAACATTGCTCTGCTGTGCTTGGCTGGAAGCAAGCAGACTTGTTTGGCTGTTTCTTACTGGGAATGAATCATAATGCTGAAAAGATGGTATTGTTTACCCAATTTTATGCGATAACAGCACCTATGAGTACATTTACATTTTCAATTAGAACAAGAAAGCATTAACACTGAAACATTGTTTTGATCATGTGAAAAAACTTTATTGTTCTATCTGCTTTATTTAATTTATGGTCCTTTTATTGTTTCTCATAATCATAATTGACACTTAAATATTTAATTTGTGTTTTGGAGGTTAATTGCAGAAAAAGGCCACATATAATGTGATGCCATTGAATATAGCAACATAAAATTTAATAACCAGAAACATTCTCTACTACGCATAGTATTGCCTTTGTAATAATACAAAGGGTAATGTGGAGAATGGTATTCACTCCACCCCCTTTCATGGCAGTATGCAATTTTCTGTTTCGTTTATTAAGTATTTTGAAAAGAAATCTTAATTTAGTACCAGGAGAAAGCTGCATTTGCATGGCACATGTTAGTGTCCTGATTGCTTTTGACAGTTCTTATTTTCTTGCTTTAATTTGCTTGGAGCGTTGCACTGGCAGGGTTGATCAGGTTGTTTTCCCACATGTTTTTTTAATCCAACTTCTTATGCACATTTTACCAGCTTTGCCGAGGAAAACGATATGCTGAGCATATTATATGGATATTCTTAACTGTTTCAGGTATGTGAAGCAGCCCCACAATTTTATGCAGTCTTTAGCAAGACTTGACCTCGGTGGTCTCCTCTCAGAGCAGACCAAGAGGAGGTGTTGGATTGGCTTCTCCTGGCAGGGGCAGCTCTGGAGAGGCATCCTTGGCACTGCCAGCGTGCAGCACTCCAAGTGTCACCACCACGGGCTTGTGGGTCAGTCCCTGAGAGCACAGCCAGCGAGGATGGGGCAGGGATGAGCTGCCCTTTGTCCTCTCAGTCAGCTCTGCCCTCTAGCCCTTGGCCAGGGGAAGGAAGTTGTGGGAAAAGCAGTGCAGCCTGCGGTCCCTGCGGCACCCTGCGTTGTAATCCCTGCTCTGGATGGTTCCTCGTCCCTTCTGCATGTCCCAGCAAGAACACTGCTTTTTTTTTACCTTCTGAATTCTTCCCTACCTGATTTTTAAGGCTTTCAGAGACCCTTTCCAGTGGGCAAGTAAATCTGACACCTGAAGTAGGAAAGTGAACATGTGCTGTACCTCTCTGTTCTAGGGATCTCATCCTGGGCAGTGTCAGCTCTGTATCAGCCACAGACACTTCTAGTGTGGACTGATTTCTGTATTTACTGAATTTATGACAGCTAATTAAAAAAACCCCTCAATTTTCTAATTATAATTCTTGTTTCCTAGCCATTTGGGTTGCAGAGCAGTACCACAGGAACAGATGAAAGAACTGTGTTAACAAGACTGTTGTATCAAAAGGCTGGCTCAGCTCATCAAGGGCTAGAGTGCCAGTGTAGCCTCACTCATGAAAGTAGCCCACAGAAACAGAGAGACTCTCCATGTGATGATTATTTTTGGGATCAAACCCATATGATTTATTTTCACTGCTAAAAAATGTACATCAGTTTTTCTGACAGTCAATTTTCTGTTAAATAGTTTACTTAACAGAGACAAACTGTTTATTTAAGATAAGTTGATAGCAGTAGACTTGGAGTTTGTCCTAGTGCAGTCACTTTTCATATTTGGTTTGGACTATTTACAGGGAAAGCTGAAGGTGAATGAAATGAGGGAGAGGTGTAGGTTTATGTTGCTCCCCCCCTTTAAATATTACTAGTTCAAAGGTTGTAAGTGGCTGTCCCTCATCTTCTCCCTAGTGATATCAGATCTTTTACTTGCCACTCTTCAGCACTGACCCCTTTTGATTAGGGATTGTAATAAATATACGAGTCAAATTCCATTTCATGATGAGAGCATTTTTTTTGTGCAAGTTTGGAGAGTCTACATTAATAAAACTCTTTATTTTCCTTTCCTATTACCTTTCAAATTTTTCTCAAAGTATAATTTGAATATTTTTACCTGGAATCTGTTGAAGAATGTATGAATTGCCCATAAAAGCTACATTCCAACCTTTGTTTTGGAGTTTAGCACCCAGAAATTAGAAAATACCAAAATAAGGACTCCTTGTTCATTCCTAGTGTGGTTCCTCTGTATATGTGGTAGGGTACTATTATCAACATAGAGTGGTATTTTGCATCTTGCAGGACCTGTTTTAGGCCATAATCAGAGAATATTTTAATCTTTATATATCAAACGTATGTAATTAATAATTGATTTCTCCCTTTTCTGTAACACTGGATATAAAACTTTTCATGTCTGCGTATTTCTCGTGTGGTATAGAAGAATTGCTGCTTTGTCTTACTGATGAAAAAATCATCATGATTTTGCAGTGATTTCTACATTTTAATATGCACTGTAAGGGGAATGTAGAACTTCTTTTCCATCCACCCTTCGTCCTCAAACACAGCCTGCTTCCACAGCAAACAAAACCAGCCTGTTAAGAGCCTCATAATGTAAAATGTTAAACTGAGGTTGTGCCAATCCTATAAATAGGTGTTGGGCATTCCAGAAAAGAGTATTTGCATTAGTGAGGGTAATTATACTCTAGCTTTGCTCTGCAGTATAATTTTGAAGTTTATAAAAGTTTTATTTTATCATAGAATGTTAAGGGCTTGGAATGGACCTTAAAGATTATCTAGCCTCAACCCCCTTGCTGTGTGCAGGGACACCTCCCACTAGACCAAGTTGCTCAAGGCCTTCAATTCTGTGTTACAACATTTACCCCATAGATAGCTGGTGATTTGTACAACCTGGTGTTTGGGCAGGTAATTCACTGGGTCATCCCAGTGCTACTGAGCAAGACTAAAACTGAGGTTTTGGTCCTGGGGAAAGAAGACTGGGTATAAAGAGTTTCAAAAGGACTGATGTTACTGGAGATAGGCTTTTCTCCCCCCCCACTTTTGCTCTGTTTCCTTTGTTATCCAGCCTCATGCACAGTCGTGTGGGCAACCTCAGGGACAGGAGCTGCAATGCCAGTGCAGGTCCAGGGAGGAGATGTGGATACACAGCAGCAAAGTCTTTGTGCCACTAGGCAAAACCTGTTGTGCAACTGCCCCCCCTGTGTGTTTTCTGGGACACTTTGGCAGCCGTGTGCTTTCATGTGCAGGTTTTGTCTGTGCATTTTTAAGCTGAATTAGAGCAGAAGGGTTGTGCTTTGCCAAGCATCTGTGGTCGTGCCCTTTCAGTGGTATTGTTATTGCTTGTGCTCGAAACGTTATGACTCTTCCCACACTCTTCTAGCACAAATGATCTTTGTGACTGGCCATGTTGCTGTAAAATATTTTTATGCTTTGTACATGATCAGACATCACTGGTTGTGCCTTTTATGTATTAAGGCAACAGGAAGAGAAGTGGTGTGGTTAAGAGAAAAAACAAAAATTACTGGCTGCATGTGTGTGTGGACTTCCACTTGAGTCTCCATGGTTACTCCAGCTAATTGAAATCCAGGTGTTCCTATGCCTGTCCCATCCTTGTGTTTCAGCCCTTTTTCTCTTGGCACTGAATGGTGAACCAGTTCAGGAAGGTGATCAGTTTTAGGGTTTTAGTTATCAGCTGAATTAGCTCCTCATACTGCTCCTGGGCATGTGTGCTGTGGTAGAGGTGACAGGACTTGAATATGGGGTGGGAAACTATGGCAGCCCAGATGTAAAAGTAGGATAAGTTACTGTGGGACTAGACTTTACCTTGCATTTGTAGTAGCCATATTTGATGCCAGTGAAAATAAATACATAAATCTGTATTAGGTACCTGTAATGTGTCTTTGTTGATGACTTCAGTGCTGTGCCAGGACAACGTTGTCCTGGTAGCATTCCTGCAGTATAAGGGGTAGGTATGTGGCAGCCATGCAGTAAAAACTTTGATCTCAGATGATCCCACACAATCTCCCCAGTACACACCGTGGGAGTCAAGATGTTTGTTTTAGTTGACAACCTGAGCTTGCAAAGACTCTGTTTGTCTTCTGCTCAAACACTGTATAGCTTGGATTTGAGTTTAGCTTAAACAAATTCCAAGGAACTGCCTCTTCATGTTATGTAAAGTTTGTTCCTGAAAATAAAAGGATCACTTGTGGATTACTGAAAGTGTTGCAGTTTGAAAAAAGCTGTGCTGGGGAGGAGACAACTTTCTTCTTGAAATGGGAAGAGTTTTCAGATCTCTTCTTGTTCAGCTCTTTTCATGGTCATTTCAAAGCTTGGGCAGGGGGATTTGGTTTACAGTGGACTTCTAACATTGTCACCAGTGTGAATGAAAAGCTGGTACAAGAGATTACTTAGGAGGGTGCATATTATGGTCCTTGATAAGAGTGAGGGGTTTTGTTTGGCTTATGTTTCTTCTCTACATAAATGAAAGTGAAGATAATACAAAGCAAAAGCTGGTTGGAAAGTAATAGGAATGACAGTGAAGCAAATTTGACCTTTGCATCACAACTCATCACCAAGCTGCTTTTTCTTTTTCCTTTTTTTAAAAAAATAATAAATATTTTTTAGCATTGTTTACTCTCAATAGTAGTCTGAAGACCTTTCATGAGTCCCAACTTAGAGTTCTCTGCAGGGAAAGGAAAAATCGTTGAATGAGCTGTGCTAAAGTAAGTGGATTTGAGCAGGGAAGGTGAAGATACAGTGGCAACGATAAAAGCACCATTTCTACCTGAGTTGATACAGACTGTAGCCTGCTGAAGTGCTTACTCAGTTTCATGCATTAGTTTTCAGTGGGGCTGCAGGATGAGATGGAGAATAACACTAGAGTTAGAGCTTCATGAAGCATAGGTTTAAGTATCTCTGTGCTGTTTTTCCTTCCCGCCTTGGAGCAGAGTAGGTGAGCTGGTGTCAGGGCTTCTTTGTGCAGTATCAGAGGGATCACATGGATGCAAGTCCTCTTTGTCCCCTGGTTTGGGAAGCCATCCCACAACTGTGGTTGTGGTGGTGTGTGCAGGTGGAGAGAAGGACAGGAAAAGTCACGCTCCCATCAGCCTCCTGAAAGTACTTTGTGTCCCCGGGAGTGCTAAACTTGGGGTCTTTTCAAAGCTGTAATAGATGCTGTACAGGTGAGTCAGCCTTTTGTGCTAAGGGCCAGGTGCTTGACTGATTTTCAGCTGGCATGCTAGGACACACTGGCATTCCGCACATTTGTAAACACTCCTCAAAGTTGAGGAAGGCTTTTGTCTTGTAACCAGTTTTCCATAATGCGCTGGGAGGGCCTGGCTTGACGCATTTTCCCCAGGTGGCATCAGCAGCCTGTGAAACACTGAGGAAGCATTTCCGCTCTGTGACCTTTACAGCAAAGTGATCTTCAGGGAGGACAACCAGCAGTGGGTGTCCACGTTTTTTGGTACTTTGCCCAAGCATGGACACTTTTGACTCCAGAACAGGGAGTGAAAGGCTCCATGTGTTGGACTGGTCCTTTAGGCAATGCAGTTTTGTCCTTTTCTGCTGTGTGTGAACTTGATGGTTGACAAGTCATTCCTGAAGTACAGGAAGAGATACCTTTTGTTTTCAGTGGTTGGAAAGATTGTTGCTGGTATCGGGAGTGAAAAAGGGCAGGGTTGTGGTCAGTTGTGCCAAGTTTTATGTCAAGTTTAGGCTATCACTTTTCTGAAAGAGTGTTCAGGTTTCCTTGTAATAATCTATTAGTCTTTATAGCCTTTGTTTATGAACAAAGACCAGAGAGTATTTGTTTGTAGCAAAGAACAAGTAAAAAGGAGTTCCCGGTGAGTTTTCCACAATATTTAGTGTAAATGTGGCTTCCCTGCTAGGGCTGCTTGCAGAGGGGAGTGTTGGGCAGTCCTGAATCCACACTGTGTTGCTAGGGAAAGCAAAAACTCCAGTTACATGGGAATTATCCAGTGCACGTAATAAGTGTTTTCTCAAGTGTCTGTATCTGTCTTTTTTCTTTTCTCCTTTCTGTGTTCTGAGGTTTTTTTGTTTGCTTTCAGTAAGCAATTGTCTTGAGGGGCCTGGTCTTGCAAACAGTAATGAACAGAGTTTTTATTTACTGGTGATACCTGTGGGACTGTTCAAATAAGTATATGGAGTTGAATCTAAGACCTCCTTGAAGCCCACCAAATATTGAGGTTTTGTTTCCTCTCCTTCTTTGAGACCTCAATTCCCAGAGGGCCATGAAGCCAGTTCAGCTCTCCAAGTAGTAACTGGCTGAAGGATTGGGCCATTTTTTAAAAATAGTATAAAAGACCTGAACATATTCACATTGTGACATTTTGTCTGAGAATGTATGAGCTTTGAGCTGTTGTTTGGCTACTCATTTTTAGCTTGTTTATGATGAAATATTGAGTGCTAAACATGCCTGTTAAACTGGTATGTTGAGGATCGGAAAAATGACTTAATTGTATATTGTCAAAACCAAAGAACCTCTTTTGGCCTGACCATTTAATGGACTGCTGAGCTTCTCTTGAATCTGGTTTTGCTAAAAGGTGCTGAGCAGAAATCACATGAAAGACATGTTTGTCCTTCACTGTTCACTGCTGTGTAGGTGGGGGTTCGAGGCAGGTGCTGGTGACACTTTGAACTGTCTGACACTGTGCCCAGAGTGACAATTGCTGTGGAACCAAAACATACCATTATCTTATTAGTGCTTTCACATCTTTATGCAGTTAAACCATATTGTATTTAAGCTGCCTCCACTATACACATTCCCACAGTTTTAACAGTTTATAATTTAAAGCCTGTGAGGATTTGACTGAGATTTAATTCCACCTGTACAGCCTGGTTAGCAGTTGGGTGTCATTGTGTCTGTGTGGTTAAGGGCAAGTGAGAGTGCTTGAATCGGTATTGTCAAGGTCTTCGGCAGCCAGATAAGAGGGAATGACCAGCAGAAAATACCCCTTTGTGGGGGAGAGAGTCTTTGTTTCTGCCATAAGAGCACTTTGAGATAAAAGGTGAAAATTGATCATCTTGGTGTTCAGCTGCCTTAGATTTACATAAGGGCAATGAAGTTCCCTTCCAGTGTTTAATAGTGCTGATTTCTGCAGAAAACCCAATATTTTACAGGTGCCTCATTTCTATCACTTGGAAGTTTTGCAGACAAGTACTTGCCAGTTCTGGAAACTATAATATATATTGCTGTTAAGGTGATATTTTGGGGTGGAGTGTTTTGTTTTGAGTAAGCATATGTGTCTTGAAACCATCTGAGTCATGTATTCTATTTTTTAATACAAAATGGTTTTGAAGAATCAGCATGTTGTGGTGAAAATACAGCACAAAGCATAAAGGGGCATGGAGAGGTGTCTTAAAAGGCAGGGAAAGAAGGGAGAATCTTATGTACATCCCTGGGGTCACTGAATTAATTTACACATTTATTTCTAATGACCTTGTCAACCTTTACCAGCTAATTAAGATAGGGTGATGGTTCCAGTTTTGGGGCTGACATCCCCCTGCCCCAGTTAACTAGGCTATCAAGTGAAGGTGGCAATGCAGGGCAGAAGGTAATGGTTTGTGCTTCATCAGTACAGAGAGAGCGGTGTTTCACTGTTGGGTTCAGTCATCTTGGGAATGTGGCCCGATCTTCTCTGATTTCCATGACCAACCTTAGCATGTTTTTCACCAGGGAATTTTGTTAAACTGGTTAACTTTGTCCATCGAATTCAGCTCTTACCGCAGTGGGTGTCACCAAACTCGTTTTACAGGGTTTTCCATGGAAAACACCCAGTATGGTGTTTTCTGCCCTGGGTGGGCTGGTAGGCTGTAAATGGTTTTTTCAGATGAGCGGTAGTTGCTTTTCAGATCCTTGTGTTGCACAATGGCACCGTGAGTCACGAACCACAGCCTGTGTCTCTAACTGGATTCTTTTCAGGGTTTCATTGTTGAGTGCAATAGCCAGGGTGCAGTCTTGAGTATCTCCAAAATACCCCTCTTTTCCTGGTCTTTCGATCCCTTTGTTTTATTTTTGACTAGTAAACTTGGCTTCTGTCCTTTGTGGAAGTAGGCAAGGTGATCAACTTTTCTATAGCACCTTAATGTTTCTTGGAGAAAATGCTGATAAACATACCTTGCTGGTAAACACCTTACTTGTCTGTCCAAAATGTTGCGGTGGTTTTAGGAGGTGGAAGCAGCTTGGATTGCAGCTTCAGGTAAAGGTTAGAAAGTTAAGGAAGTGCTTGACAATCATGAGAGTCTGAAAGCTTAAGAGAACTTAAAAAATGATTTTATAAATAGCAGGAGTGTAGATTTATATGAGGTAGACAGCTTGCTAGTCATAGGTGTTGGTGATGAGTTGAAGTTGTCTATGTGACAATGTTACAGTCATGGCCCCAGCATGGAAGTAACCAGTCCCCAAATGTGTGCCTTGTCCTTTCAAGCCAGAAAAATTAAGATTTCATATCACCATGGAATCATAAAACAGTTTGTGTTGAAAGGGACTTTTCCAACCCCGCTGGTGTGGGAAGGGGCACCTTCCCATAGACCAGGTCGCTCCAAGCCCCATCGAACATGGCTTTGAAATTTCACACAAAATTCTGTTCTGAAAAACCTTCATAGAAGGAGCCTGGTTTGCCCAGATTCTTCCTTTTGGGCATCAAGGACAGTTCATGCATTAAGCTTGCAGAATTGAGCCAAATAATTAATACATAATTCCACAAAATGATGAGAGTAGTTAGTTTAGTCTGAGATCTTAGAGATTCATTTTTGGGCAGAGAGAATTAGATATTTTGCTCACATACAGCTTGCTTTGGCCAAGAAGGTTAAAGATGATTAGTCTTAGTGGGGATCTCTAAAACGTCAGGAATTGGAGGGGTCACTGCTTTTTGAAAAGCTAATCCTTTGCCTTTTTTTTCCCACTGGATTTCCCAATCTGTTGGTCATCATGGAATCTGCTAGTGGACATTGCATTATGGGAAGGTGTGCAGAATCAAAAAATCACATGTAAAATAGATGTGTTGGTTTTTAATTTTTATTTTTTAGTGGGTGAGTGTGAAAAAACCCTTTTCAGTAATGTGTATAAGCTTATCATTTCAATTAGGCTAGGGACATATAAAAAGTGTGAAATTTCATGTCCAGAGAGTTGTGTGCTTGAGGGTGTACTCTTCTGATTTGTTTTAATTTGACTGCTTTAGTGGCAGTAGATAATATCAAGCATTTATAGCGTGTGATTTATATGAATAAGGAAAATACTATTCACTGTTTCTCAGGCTGGGAACAATGTTCTTTACACATGGCCTTAATAGAGTTGTGAGCCTAAATAAATGCTGCTTTTGAGTACGTGCGCAGATTGTGTATAATTATGGAGCAGTGTGGTGTTTATGGGAGAACCTGCAGCATTGTTGGGTGCTCCTCAGCTGATGTTTGCGTAAAACAGATCAGTTCAAGCA
This sequence comes from Campylorhamphus procurvoides, assembly GCA_013396655.1. NCBI lineage: Eukaryota > Metazoa > Chordata > Aves > Passeriformes > Dendrocolaptidae > Campylorhamphus > Campylorhamphus procurvoides. Next base: position 230,131 of record WBMV01001588.1, on the reverse strand, counting down.
TTGTCTGGAAGTTCAATCCTCTGGATCTTGGGCTGAATTTCCATTCCCTTACTTGTTTTCGGGAGCTCTTCACTTAATCAGTGGGATTGGTGGGCTGTGGTGCCACGAAGTATGTGGCTCCAACAATGGATAATGGTGGATTTTGGTTGTCTACTGAAGCAGTGAACGGAAATGTAGAACTTTTTCTAGCTAACATTATGCAGATACAGGAGTGAACAAAAATATTCTGCATAACAAGTAAATTAGGCCAGTCCCACAGATGGTGGCAGGTGGGGTTTGTGCTAAAACAGGCATTCAAAAATAGTTCTTCCAAGCTTTTTCCACACACAAATAATGAGCAAACAACAAATCTGTGCTCTGACTTTGGTATTTATACAGGGAAGGAACTTCCCATAATGTTGAACAGATTTGTGGGTATTTATCTGACTTCAAATCACTTGACAACAATTTGGTCCTGATCAGTTTAGCAGTGTGGGGAAGCAGCTCTGTGTCAGCCTCCTTGCTGTCCCAGTGTCTACATCCACTGCTGAGTGGCTACACTGTGGGTTCTGCTTTATGTGGTTTGTGGCAGAACAGGTCCTGATAGAATTACTAAGGAGAGTATAATGTATTTTGTTAAAATGTATTTTTTTCCCTTTTGTCTCTTTGATCCTCCATTATTACAAGTTTTCTTGCGTCTTGCTCTGTCTGTGCACCTGATTCTCCTCACTGCCTCTCCTGCTAACAAATCCTAAAAGAATGAGTACTTATCACAAATTTTCATCGTGATAAAATTCTTCAAAATGTGCTGGAACTTTGGGAGAACGGTTTGTGTTATGTCTTTGGTATGGTGAGTAATGTGTTTGCTCACTCAGTCCTTTGTGTTTGATAACCTGAGGAGCTACCTCCAGCTTCCCTGCCATAGGGGTGGATTTGTATTCCCTACAATCTGTAGGAAATGATTGAGATGCCAGCATAGCTAATGAGGGTCTGACACATCCCCCTTATTTTTTAATACCTAAAAGTAGTTGCATTGACCGTGACCTTTTAATTTAGCTTCAGAAAGTTTGTGTGACTTTCAACAACTAGTTTAAGGTACTGAAATAGCAATTGCCGTTCTTTTTAAGCTTGAGGAAAAAGCATTTTTTGGAATGGTTAAATTTACAATGCAAAAAAATGTTCCCTACCAGGCTTTTAGTACATCAGGATTTCTGCCACCCTTAAAAAGGAAATTGCAATCTGACCTGTTTAGTGGCCAGTGTGGAACGGGGGAGGGAGGATTTGGTGGTTTTTTTACCTTTTTTTTTAATTTTTAATTTTTTTTAATATGTCAAAACATACTTGTTTTTTGAGATTTTTTTCCACTGGCCACGTGTTGTGTATTTCAAAACGTCCCCGAAATATTTATCATGCTGCTGTCCCACCAAGAATGTAATCTTAAGGTCTCCACTGTTTATGAAGCACAGTCTATATTTTATCTCCTGCTGAGAAAAGATGTGATAATGGTTGTGTGGGGATTATGTGAAAATGAAGTGAGGAATGGCCCTCAGAAATTGGTAGGCTGTGGGAGACTCTCAAGTGAGACCAGGGAGGTGGGGAAAGTTTGAATTGCTACTGTTGGGCCTTCCTAATGAATATTTTCCTTGCGGTTACACCAGTGAAAATTAGGATTGCTGAGATAAAGAAGCATTTAAAGAAAGTTTCAGAGAGCAGTTTCACTGAGCCTCAGAAGGTACCTGCGATGCTAAAGGTCATTAATGGATCGAAACTTCTGTCTCGGAGAAGTGATATGATGCAAATGAGCTTCAGGCACAAGGTAGCACGACCACTCCTAAATAAGTGATCCTTTACAACAGGAGATGCTTTACTTGGTTTTGAGTTTGTTCTTTATATGTCCTTTAACTTCTTTAGGTTAAAAAAACAAGAAGATTTGTCAAAGCATTTCTTTTTAACATATACTTGCCTAGGCTTATTTCTTGAAGGATTAAGTCTGTTTTTGGATGAAAGACGGCAATAAAATGTTATTAAGTTGCATTTTTTCTTTGTTTTTCTTTCTTCTGATGAGATTTTCTGCAATTTAGTGTTCAGAATAATTTAGGCTCTGCTCTGTAAGGTACTTAAGGACTCCGTAGAGATCATTCTTCCTTCTCTGACATCCAGCTATTCAAATTGTAGTAGTAAAGGCAACAGAGATTTAGCAAGTCATTTTAAATGGTGCTTTAGGGCAGGAAATAAATAATACCCCAATCAATTGAAATTCCAGTAGGGAATTGGGATATGATGTAAAATTACCTACATTAGTCTGGGAAACCAGCATGCTCTCAACAACAAAAATACTACTGAGTCCTTGGTATTCAAGGGCTGCTGGTGCTTTTGGTGTGTCTCATTGAAAGAGCAGCGTCTTGAGCAGCAGTTTGATCCCTAAAGCTGTATTGGACTGATGAAGAGGCTGGAATGATGATTTGTGGAGTCATGACCACCACCTTTTGTTGCAGGAAGGACTTTCTAAATGCTGGTAGAATATATCTCCATATTAAATTGCATGTTCTAGCTGAAATCACAGAAGCTGAGGATGTGTACTCTAATTTTCTTCTGTGCATTTTATCAGCTATTAAAGACAACCAGAACAGTGATCTTACCATCTTTCTTTTTCCACAATGTGAAAAAAAATTGATCCAAGCAAATCAAGTTTGGATCTCAGACATATATGTGTGATGGTGTATGCCAGATAAGATAAATTAACTGTGGTTTGATAAAAGAATATGAATCTGTGTAGTTTGTGAAGACTGCTTTAGACTGATGGCTGAGTGGTTTCTGTTATGAGCAGAAGGAGCAGATGCTACAACATCTGTGCCATGCTTGTCATCCTTTAAAATTTTTTTTCAGTATTCAAAGGTGCATTCAGTATTGGTCTTTTTCTCCCTATTTTTTTTCTAAGCTGCTGTTGTCTTGGGCTTTCAGATATTGGAACGTGTAACTAGGACCAGAGGTAAGACTGGAAGCACACTCTTCATTATCAAATCTAGTTACGTGTTGAAGACAATCGGGTCATCAGATCCTCCTTGTGAGCATGTAAAACTTTTTAAAACTAATAAATGTTATTTTTTTAAAAACTAATTTTTGTCCTCTTTTGTTGCTTCTGATTCCGGTCTCCCACTATCGTGACTGGTGAGAAATACAGTTTCCAGGGTGAATTTTTATTCTTTTGGTTGGACTTGCTTTAGTTTAAATAGCTTTTTCTGCTGTTTCTCTGGAAAAGCCAGTCTTCCAAATCTTGTGATCATCTAGTTGCCCTTTTGTGCACTTATAGGATGAGCTCATCTGTTTTGAGAGTGAGTGACCCGAACTGCAAATGTCACTTCAGGTGAAATCTCACATCCTGCTGATAACTCCTTCGGACAACAGCAGCTTTTCTGATGTACCCTTGGGTTGCCTTTTCATGGCTGCACCACGTGGCAGAGGGACCACGAGGTGCTATTTAATTGGTATAGGAGTGTCTCTTCCCGTGGTTTATGCTCTTTAAATGATGAGCTCTTGATCACTTTGTGACTTGTTTCAAGTGCATGAATTTTTGCTCAGTTGTGTTGCATTCTGTTCCTATTGTGGAAGAACTTGGCTAAAGTAATCTTGTGTGCTTTTTAAAAGATATTCTGAAATAATCTGTCCTGTGCTTTTGGTTCTCTTATTTTTAGCAAATCTGAAAAATATTACATATGCTCTGTCTACTGCCCCACGTGTTATTGCATTCTTTGTGTTCTGTTTGTGCTTTCACCTTTATAGAAGTGTGTTGATCAAGCAACTTGTGTAATGAAAATAATGATTTGCACTTCTTGTTCTCTCTCCTTATACTTTTGGAGCAAGCTAAATTAGCTGTGTGTGTCACAAAAGCTTTGTAAGAGAGACGGGCAGGAGAAATTTTAATGAACAATGTTAGAGTGCTGTTGACTCAGAGATCGGGAAGAGAAGAACAGCTTTGTATGCTCTCCCAGCCAGTGGCTATCCCTGGAATCTTAGTTCAGGGGTCTTGTTCAAATTGTGACCTGCCTATGTGGTGAACCCAATGGGAAAGTTTATCTGGCTGAAAAATAACATGAAAATAACCCAAAGAATAACCATGTGGCTGCACAAATGTTGCTCTGGCCTGTGGGAGAGGACAGCAGGGCAAGGACAGTGCACAGCAGTGCAAAGGCAGGTTACAGCAGCTTCTGTGGCACTGGTGCTGACTTAACAAGTTGGGATACAGTTCTGGTGTTCTAGACTGCATATCTAAACTTAAGGTTGTTAGGACTTTAGCTGCTCATCAGAATGGGGACAGGTGTCTTAACCTTTGAATTTGGGCACTCATTTCTAACAAGTGAAGTAAAGTCAGTTGATTTTACTGTATCATAAACCAAAATTCATACAGGAGCTCCCACATTGTCATGGCATCTTGTTCTTTCAATCTCTTAAGCCAAGCAAGTCCAGTGGTAGAGAGGCCATCACTTCATTACACTTTGCTTTTTGAGCACTGATTGGGGTTTCAGAACTGTCCAGGACATGGATGATGCAGTTACTGCCCAAACAGGCTGTTTCTTTAGGTTGGTTTTTAATTGTGTGTTCATATACCCACACTGTCTCTGTATTTGAATAGCTTAAGGAAACTGGACTGTGTGCTTTATATGCTTCGAGGGAAACACAAGCCTATGCTCATGGCAGGAATTTGGCTTTGTTCCTTTTAAAGGCCATGAGACATGAGCCAACATATGCAGATCATTCAACAGGTACATTTGTACGAGGCGGGTCAAGATTTTGATTTTTGAGAGAGTTTTAAACTCTCGTATGTGTCCTATTGGGACCCCAAACTGTTGTTTTTATGGAAAACCTTGGTCTTAAGGGAAAACCTTGGTTCTCTTACAGATGTCTTACCAACTTTATCTTCTTACTTGCTGAGATTAGGCATGAAATACTGGGGGTGTTTTGTGACAAGCCCTCAATAATGTGATCAGGATATCCCATCATGCCACAAATACCTTTTAGTGTTTTGCCCCTTTTACTGTTTGGCTGCATTTCCTTGTCTTGTTCCCACATGCTGTTGTTGCATTGTAAAAAGTGTTGAGAGTCCAGGACAGATGGTAAAAGCCTTGTTTTGGATCAGTAAAAGATGTGTAGGACTGTTTTGGGTCCCCAAAGTGTTTATTTTCTGTTGTCCATGTTTTATTTTCCCCCAGTGTGATTTCTGGCACACACAGGTGTTTGGGATGACTGTCAGTGAATGCTCCAAGCACTTGAGTTGGCAAGACCTGTCAGCCCTGGTGTAGGACTTTCTCATAAGGTAACAAATGGATACGGAAGGAGAAGGGAACAACGTGTCTTGTATGGAGTTCTGTGTGAGATCTCAAACTTGCTAATGCTAAGTGTGTTTGTCTTGTAAGACAATGGGCAACATTGAGCTGGATTATAAAAAAAATGCAGTTTCTGCAATTTGGACAGATGGGGAAATTTCGTAATTGTCTCTTAAGTTCAGGTGTGCTGTGGGCAGCTGCTGATCCTCATAGCTACCCAATTTGGTGTTTGCTGAGAACTTGCAGAGTTCTCATTCAAAGAGAATAAAGCATAATAGATTATTGACACAGTTGAATTATTATTTTAGTGCATGTGTTTGCCCAGTAGAACATAATGGATTTGGAGTAGTTGTTCCTGGTACATTGGGTAAATTCTGGGTCGGTTTTGGTGTGCTTAATTGTTGTGTAAGCACTTATTTCTCAATGCCACACAGCTGCTCTTGAAGTGTCAAGGATTGGCCTGCCAAGTACTGGCCTGTTGTTTGACCAAATTGACATAATGGTGCTCTAAGACATGTTTTTATGATTGTGACCTTAACTGACTAGGCAGTAATATCTTGTAAATAATCACTTTTATTTAAATATCCATAGAAATATTTTCTCTATACTATCCAGAGTTATTATCATAAAAGGTTAATTATTTTGTTTGTTTCTTTGTTTGTTTGAGGGAAAAAGAAAGGCTCATCTGTGCTGGATAAACGAGTTAAGTTTCAGCTTGCTGCAAACTCTCTTGTCAGGTCCAAGCCACTTGAAATGGTTTTGTAGTGGAGATGTTGAAACACAATGGGTGGTGGAAATGTTTCTGTTTATTATTATTAATTGAATCAGTATGTCTTTTTTTTCCTTAAGTGCCAGTCAGTCCAGGCTGTAGTTCAGGCACTACCTGGTCTGCTTTCTTTCTGGTGAGTGCGGCTGAGCTGAACTGGTCTGTATGGGAGAGTATGTACGTGGGTGTTTGGAAAATAGGGTTAACTGCGGCTGCCTCCTGAATTTTTGAGATGTCTGGGCTCATTAAACCTCCTGCTTTCTGCAATATGGATCAGAACTCCTCTGACAGAACAAAAATGAAACAGAAGTGTGTGCATGCATCCTTTTCCCAAAAGATATAAATAGTCTAAAAGGAGGATTGTGTTCTCAGCAGCTTGGCAGATGACGCTGAGAACTGACATAACACAGATACAGGCAGAGTACCGGAGTCTCTTTTTGGGTTTGCTTTGTTGCTTAAGGAAAGGGGTTCAGATCAGCTCTCTGGAGTCTTGATACTTCTGAAAAAAATGAAATTTTAGTGAAGTAATCTCTGAGACTTTGTGTTGCAGTGTGTGTGATTGCGGTCTGAAGAGAAGGGAGCTGCAGACAACTGCAGATAGCTTATCAACAGTGCTTAAACCCCCAAAATCCCTATCTACAGATTGATAGAGCTGTGATTTCTTCCTGAAAGCTGAGGAAGGAAATAAAACACATTATGGTGTTTTATTACCATAATGAGCTGTAGTCTCTATGTGGTACATGAGCTGCTTGTGAGACCTGCTGGTTTATTATTTGAAGACAAGACCCATTGTGGGGTTTTTGACCAGGTAAGGTTTTGAGAGCATTCTGAAGGTGTCTCCTCACAAAGTGAGAACATCAGAATCCCCATTGGTTGGACTTCACAGAATTTGAACAGGGACAAGGGAAAGAATAATTGGTATCAACTTCTCTGAGGTCCCTCTTGTATTTGGCAGTCAGAGAAGAGATGGCCCAAAACACATAGCCAGCAGCTTCTGCAAGCACTTTAATAAGGATTTATGAATTCCTGAGGCTGAGGTGTGAAAAGGCAAAGACTTACTTTTGTCCCTAAGTCCCTATTCATATGGGAGTTACGAATCTTCTGAGCTCCTTTATTCTGAGGCTCTCAGAAGCACTTGATGTCATTGCAGTCACTCTTCTTTCTTTTCCCTTTGCTTTTGTTCCCTAACGTGTAACATGGGAAAAATTGCTTTTACTCAGTTCTTTGCCTTTTTTGAGATTATCATTGCCACAGACTCTAGGAAGACCAGAAAATAAACTTCCAGTGACCAACTGCAAACAGTTGATGAGCTCTTGGCTATGCAGTAGAAATGACTGTGGGTTATGAGGATTTGTTAAATGTACTGAAGGTTGTGAAATAAACAGGTTTGGCAGCTGCTCCCTCCAAATTGGGACATTTTTGTCTCAGTTCAAGAATCTTTGTAGGAGAACATGGAATTGTCTAACCCAAGCTAAGCAAAAAGCCTGGGAATGTTTCTAGAAGCATCTCTGGTTTAAAAATCTGGATGTCGTTCTGTAAGCTTTCTCATGTGTGTTTTCTCTTGATTTTCAGTGTTCCCTCACCACAAATCAAGTAATTCTGTTTCTGTAACTAAATTTGCCTCTGACATCAGAGTTAAGGAACAAGTGAAAACACATCACTTTTGCTGATTCTTTCCACTCCACTTGTTTGTGGTTCAGGTCTTGGCTATATATTGAATACTGTTACTATTTTTAAATCTAAACTGGGTTTTCCATAGTGGAGAGGATAATTTGTGTTGTGAGTAACTCAACAGGAACATCTTGGTTATAAAAGATGAAGAAAGAGGGGCTTAGAATACTGTTTAGTGAGTATATCTACTAAAAACAGGCTTTGTAAAGAAGGATAGTAACTCATTCTGTAATATTCCTAGTCAACAGCAAAAGCCATAAACATTTTTTTTTCTGAAATGATTAATGGCAGCATATCTAAAGCCCTGCAAGCTTTTGTAATGCTCAACAGAATCTACAGTTTTAGAAAAGAGCATATCTTGTACTCCAGCTTGTGAAAACAGCTCTTCCTTTATGCTGTTTATTTGCTTCCTTGCCAGCCAAGCTAGAAAAGTGAGCAGCACCATTGAGCTATGCTAATGTTGTGAGCCATTTTCATCTGTTCGATGTCCCAGAGGCTTGATTCCTTATCAGCCATCATTCCTCCACCAAGAGAATGTGTGCTTGTGTGGGGAATGTAGGATTGGGCACAAATCTTGTACCCTTTGAAGATGCTCTGTCCAAAACAAACACTTATTTCCAGTAAGTGTAATTTAGTGATAAATATCTTAACAGTTTTCTGGAGAGGAACTTCTGCTTGTTTTCTGCAATGTACCCCAAGCGTTTTTAGTATGATCCTGGTCCTGAAGCCCATGAACATTGACATGAGGGCACATAGTGCTGTTTGTGCACTGATGGTGCCAAACCATCTAGACACTTTATTGTTTGCTTTCCTCAAAAATGTGGTATTGTTCTAGACTGCTTAGAGACTGAGCCTTTTGTTTAATATTTCATGAGGGTGAAAGAGAAGAACAAGACAGATGGAACCAGTGTCCATGGAAATGAGAGTGAGCATACTGATGTTTATTATCCTGGCGTCAAAGACCAGGAGAGTTTATTGTTCCTGGAGGTGTTGTGATGGCTTTTGTTGGTGGCGTTACTGGTAGGCTTCCCTGTTGTCTGTGCATGTGTAACTCCTTGGATGTTTTCTATTGATTATCTTATCCTGATTATCTATTCCTCAGGATACAAACTCAAATGCAAAAGGTCTCCTGTGAAGCTCCAATCTTCAGACATACTCAATATTGAATCAATGTATAGACCTGATTTTTAAGCACGAACCTTTGTAATCGTTAGTTTACGTATGTAGCATCATAGGGAAAAATTGCCAGTTTAAGGCTCCTAATTTAAGAAAACACATGACCATCTGTTTTGGCCCTGATTTGAAGGTGAATTAAGCAGATGCTTTTGTGCTTTACTCATTTGGAGACAGTCATTTATGATGTGTTTGCTAATGAAAGATGCACTGGATAATGTCCTGCTTCCACAGTCAAATGTCTTTACAGTAAGGCCAGTGGGGAAGAGTTGGACTTGCAAAGAAATGGAGGGACTTCTGAATTGATGTGGTCTCTGTGCCATGAGGAGCTCTGTAAAATGCCAGCTGTGGTGTTGGGGTGTCCCTCTGCTTCCTGGGATGTCTGCTTGTTGCTTGAGTTGGGTACCTTTGGTGAAGTCACAGAAATTGCTCCGTATCTTCAATAAATAAATAGTTAAAACACACAAAAAATCATGCTGCATTTTAAAATGTTGCAGTGCATGATAAAAATTTTTCGAGTCACATTTTGAAGTCTTTATTTCATGTCTTGAAATAATTAATTAAATCCACCTTTATAGAAATCTGCCTTCCTGGTGTCAGCATATGCCCTGGCTTTTGCAGTCTGCAGCAAAACCAAAAGGAACTCCTTTGAGCGGGATTTGGGAAATGGCTTTTTTCCTTCCTCAAGAATCAGATGGAAATGTGTGCCCAAACATTGCCATTACTGGCAGGGTACCTGCAGTTTGTGAGGGCAAGAATGACACACCTTCCCAGAAGGAAGCTTGGGATCTAACTCTGTATATTAAGCCTATCTTATGTGGAGAGGAGGCAGGATATGGACAGAATCCAGGTTTGCCCTTGACTTGTCCCGTAAAGCCCCCTTTGAGTTAGGAGGAATTATCTGCAAATAAGTATAAGGGTGGATGTGCATGAGTGAGTGAGAATATGATCACCTGATGTGGGATTCCCATAGTGAGGTGTTGACTCATCTTTTTATGTATGGAAAGCTATTTTCCAGCCCTAGAAACAGTGGTTTCAGTTTGGGAAGGCATTGAAGCACTTGTGCGAAGTGGTTTTCCAAGAAGGGATTTTTTCCATAGTCAAGTCCTGTGGAAACTTGAAGTGTTGGTTTAGGGAAGGGGCGAGTGAAATAATTTCAGGTGCTACTGTCAGTGTGCAATATCCTGCATGTGGAGCCCCTATTCTTTTGGTCCTTGGGCAATATCATGATTAAAAAACAATACAGACACCTGCACTTGGATCCACCTGCGGAGTTCTGTAGCTTTGCGCTCCTTTTTCTGTAACTTAGCAAAGAGGAAATGGGTTTTTCTGTGCTTTGGCTGCTGTGTTGAGAGAGATGCATAAACAGCATGAGCTGCCAAAACGAAGGAGACAGTGAAACTGTCCTTATGTCAGGCTCTTGCATGCATGGACAGGTTAGGGGAGGAAGGAGAAAACCCTTTCCTCTGCCTTGCTTGCTCTGGTATTGCTTCTTCTGTAGTGGAAACCTAAATTGCTTTAATTATATTCAGTATACTAATGTTTCATTATTTTCTTGAATTCGTGTCCCAGCAACTTCTGAATTTCAGGCCTAGCATGCTAAAAAAGTTTTATCTTTCCCTTACCAGACAACTTGTGTTTATAAATACACTCTGTTTTCTAACTGAAGGAATTCTGGAACAGGAAAGTGCCCAAGTAAATTCAAGGTTTGCTCTTTAACACTGGCAGCTGCTGTGCAAGATGCATTTCAAGGCTGTAGTTCTCCTTGTATTTACAACAAAAAAAAAAACCTTTCTTTTTTTTTTTTAAATTCTGAGATACAGTTGTGTTTGTTTTGCACTTTCTAATCTTGAAAACAGAAGCTGGGTGAAACTGGTTGGCTCTCCCCAGCTCTGCCTCTGCAAGGACTGGAACCAGTTTATTTGGGGGTAGGTCAGCAGAGCGAAAGTTTCGTTTAAGATCCTTTGCAATGGTGTCAGTGTTGTTTCTCTTAACTTGTTTAGCTTTTATGCTGGTTTTGTGAAGGTACAACACAGCTTAGCCCTTAATGTACAACTATTTTGGCTTCGATATAGCAAAGCTATAAATAGGCACTCCTTTGCCTCCCCAGCAGTAGGAAATGACTGCAGCAGGTGTTGTCCTCTGCTAGAAATTTGCACACTATTCCTACCCAAGTAATTTAAAAAAAAATTGGCTTTCTTTTTGTGCGTTCTCCCTTCATTGAGTGCCAACTGACTGGTCAGCAAGCATCATGTTGAAATATGAAATCTTCATTGAGGCAAAAGAAATAAAAGCAGAAAGGTATTGTTGCTTTATTTCTGTGCAGCCTCTGTGTAAAGTTTATTTTATGTGCAATTTAAAAGTATTACCAGAAGGCTCAGGAGAGCTGCCTAATGCTGGCTGTTGACTGAAATGGTGTTTTGGTTCTTTCAGCTTTGCTGGGCTGGAGCGTAGCTCAGGTTTGTTATAGTGGTTTCTCCATGGTACTGCTGGATGCTTGGAAGGCTGTGGGCGAGGTTTGTATCCATGCTTGTACTGAATTGTCCCTTGCACTGTGGCACTGAGAAAATAAACAGGACTTTTGGTGCAGCAACGTGGTGCTTGGAGCAAGTGAGGGTATTGCAGTGTGGTTCCTGCAAAATGGGTTTGGTGGTGGCAATAAACAACCTTCCCCTCACACAGACCCCATGGTTGTGTTTGGGTTAACTTTCCATCCCAGAAAGGAGACAGGGTTGTTTGGGCAGGGAGAATAAATGTGTTTGTGCTGCTGAGATTGTTTCCGATCAGCCGCGGTGGAGAGCCCTGGCCTCCTGCCACGCTTGGGTGCTGCAGAAAGGGTGAAATCCGGGGGGATGCACCACCATGCAAACAGCAGGAAAGGGGGGCAGTCATGTTTCAGTTTGTGTTTAACATCTGTGTGCTTTTACATGCCTTCCTTTCCCCCACAGGTGTGAGAGCTGTGTGGAGCTGCTGTTCGTGAGGGGGGCTGGGAACTGCCACGAGTGCGATACCCCCCTGCGGAAGAGTAACTTCAGGGTGCAGCTCTTTGAGGATCCTGCTGTCGACAAGGAAGTGGAAATTCGGAAGAAAGTGCTGAAAATGTGAGTGTCACCAGTTCAAAGAACTGAAGGTGGAAGTATTTCAGAGATCACAGTTTTAAGAAATTGACTTCTCCAGTAGTACAGAGGAGATAATTTCTTTAAGTGACAAGCCATAAAACTTGACTACATTTATCATGGAGGGATTTCAGAGAATCTGATTTTATGCAGCAACTGAGGGCTGAAATCTCAGTTTAGCCTTGAGGGATTCCTGCTTAGCATTAGAAAACATTGGGTGTTTCTCTGTGGTCTCCTTTGGCAGAGACTTGGCTCCTAAATGGAGAAGATTAGATGTTGAGGAGTACAGCTGCTTTCCCTTTGAGGGAGTGAACATGGGAGTAGGGCAAGAAACAGGACCTTTATTGTTTTGTTCCCTGGGGACCTGTTTTGAGAGTTGAAGGCCAGTTCCCTTCAAAACCAAAATGGGCAAAAGAAAGTTCACATTGTTTTTTAACTTCATACAGCAATTGTTAGTGGAAATGGTTCCATACGAGCCTGGTGTCACTAGTCTGTCATGCAGATTTGAAATCTCTTGGAATTGAGATAAATGAGGTCTGAAACTGCATCTCCCTCCTTGTGTCCAAGAAACAGCATTTTATAAGGAAAATAAGGGAGCCAGTTGGTGTTTTGGTGGAGGAGGGTCTGCTGAAATGTAACAAACCCAGAGAGAGTTGTGTGCACAAAAATGAAAGTATAGGTAAACTGTAAGGTTGGCAGGCTTTATCTAAGACTTAGTGCAATCCTAAATGAATCGTATGTTGTTGCTGAGATGTGGAGAAACTGCGTCGCTGAATACCAAGATGCTGATGTGGAAAGCAATAATAATTTTGATGTTGGATTTTAAAGTCTGCTAAAGTTAACAGAAGTCAAATTGGAACGAAGTCAATTGAGTTGACTAAACATGGAATGAAGTTTAGTTAGAAGACAAAACACTGGAAAATGCTTGGCCCGCTTGGATTTGCCAGATTAGTTTTTGGGAGGCAGGAAAAAATGCCCCCAAATTGGCATTTGGCTTGAGTTCTTGGGATTAGATTTTCATACTTCTGGGTGCCATGGTTCATGGAGCAGGCAAAATCTCAGCTTTATATTTTCTTGGGAAAAAAGTCTGCATGTCTTGACTTTCAGAGATTCTTCATGTTCTAGCCAGTTGTCCCTTCATCTTTTTACTTTTTCCAGCTATGAAGAGGTGACTATGAGCCCTGGAATGGTCTATTGATATGAAATGAGATAATTGTGTAGCATTTTCAGTTTGCTGCTGTCATGTGCACAAAGCCAAACTCCCTTTTCTGATGCTTCTAGAAAAGCTTTTTTCTGTGGGTGTTACTATTGTCTCTGCCTTTGTTAAGAGGCTGACTGTGAATTACTCTATCTTGGCCTCTGTGCTCGTGTTTACCTGTAACCCTGGAAAAGGAGTGGGCAAACAGGAGGCAAAGATAGCACTGATTTATGCCGGGCTGGCTCCTTTGCTTTGGAACAAGCACTTCTGTCTCCCATTGAAGACTTAGTATGTTGGTCACTTTGGGAGCCACAAAGCACATAGTTGATAAAACTAGATCAATACTTAATCAGCTTGCTGCAAGAGCCTTGTTGAGTGGAAATGGTATCTTTGTGTGTTATATAAATACTTGTTTCTCTTCTCTCAAAGATACAATAAAAGAGAGGAAGACTTTCCCTCTTTAGATGAATATAATGATTTCCTGGAAGAAATAGAAGAAATTGGTAAGTCTTAATGCTTGCATTTTTGTTGTGCTGTGCTCATGAGACCACAGGCTTTTATCTTCTGACTCAGCTGCCTATGAGAATGTCTAAGTTGAGTTTCTGTAATAGGGTTTATCATAGTATCCCATTTTTATCTAATTACTTTTTTCTGCACACTTTTAATCATATTTGCTGAACTGTAGGACATCGTTAAGTAAAACTTTTTATCTGCCAGAGGAAGAACACAATGCAAAGAGGAAGCAGTGCTTTATAGCTGGAAAAGAAAGGCTTACAGGGCACTGTCAGTGCTACACTGGCAAAGATTAAACAAAGAGAGGAGAAATTGAAATTTTCATTATATGCTTCCATTAGCTTTATCTACCATGACAGAAGCCATATGGTGTCTTTCATCATTTTTGCTTCTGCAAGTACAGTAGTTGAAGCTGCTTTGAAGCTGATGACCTTACATACCACTGTGGTAGCATTTTATGTTGCTGTGCAGAAGGAGAAGGTTTAGGAACAGACGCTGATTTCTTTCTCCTTGGATTAGCTGAAGCAGAACTTTGCCCTTTGGGGAAGGGACAATGTTATCAACAGAGTTTATTTTCTTCTTAGTTAGGGTGACTTTTGATTTATGGTGGAGTGATGGATTTTGCTTAGAAAAACAAGGATATGTTCAAAGGAGTGACTCCTAAATGGTTTGTTTCTTGGTTTTTATGAGCTTCTGAGGCTTTTCTTTTTTTTATTTGGCTTGGAGGAAGAAGAAGAGACTAGAGCATGCAGGAGGGGCAGTGAATGTGATTTGAAGGAAAACATGGAGATGCCACTCCCCTTCAGCTTCTCAAAGGAGCCCTTGCTCCTCATTTCACTGTGGTGTTTTGTAGAAATGTGTCCAATACACTTACTGCTGTGAGTAATGTATCATGTTTTTGTTGGCATCAGAAGGCTGAGGCGGGAGAGCCAAATCGCGTGGCTGGGAAACACCAGTCACACTCAGACGGGTCCAAATATCTGGAGGAGATGATGAGGATATGTGGGTGTAGTTCTGTTTGTATATTTTTTTGGATGGTATGGGGGAAAGAGGGAACGAGCAGAAAGAATTGTTGCAGCTTAGCCGGAGGATCCTGGAAGAATCTGTGTGCTCATGGAAAGGAAAACTGCTTCTTATATATGTAGCATTAAATGCAGCTTCCCTACCTAGTGCCACTGCAGGGTTTTTCTGCATCTGCAAAAAGGGATTCAAAGTTTTGCCTGAAGTTGCTTGAACCTCATGAATTTGTGCAGGACATTGTGATTCTTCAGCTCTTGGGATTAGGTGGTTACATTTCAAATGGGTCCAAAGCCTGCACTGGGGACTTGGTTTAGAAGCAGCAGAAACCTGGCTGGTCTTGGTAACCTTGTGAATTTGCCAATAATTGTGTTGGTCCTGCAAATTCATCATGAAGAAGCTTGATAGAGTCATGAGGAATTAGAGTTAGTTGCCTGAGAGGGACACCTAAAATACTAAAAGGAATGGGAAGTATGATTACCTTATAGTTCCTTCATGTAGGAGCCTCATGGCGAGAGGAAAGAAAGGGGACAGTCAGAAAGCGCTTAATTTTCATTGTCAGAGGGTTCATGTGTGGCCCACTAACTCCAGACAGATCCTGAAGGACAGTTTTGATTCAACAACACTACTTTAGGCAAGAGTTCAAGCCGTGTTCCCCCTCCCTGGTGACAAAGCCCTCTGCACACATCTTGCTGTCCCCAAGCCCTTTCCTGCTGTGCTCCTGGGCAGAATTCTCCATCTGGCAGTCTGGTGGGATAGTGTGACTTCTTCCACTGCACGTTGTGAATAGCATGACTGAATAAGATGTTAGAGGTGTTTCTGACTCTGTATGGTCACTTCACGTTTTACTGCTGAGAGTAGTTATTTAGTTTTTGTCTGTGCGTGTGAATTCCCTGATTATTTGTGCACGTGAAAAACTGAGCTGCAAGAAGGGAAGGAAAGGATGTAGTTGTGCAGGGCAGCCTTTCCTTGTGGAGCCAACATACAGCAGGTTGGCAGTAGCTGCTGGTGGTTCTTCAAGTTGCTGGAAAGATAGGGAGGCAGGGAACTGGACTTCCCCTCTCTCCCCCTGCCCCAAACTTTAATTTTTTCTGCGGGAGGGTCACAGTGCAGCTTTACCTTATTTTCTCTTTGCTGGGAAGTTTTGTTTCCTGGGTTGTGGGGTTTAAATGAAGTAATTGCTTAGCAGAGACAGAGTGTAAGCATCCTGTATGGGTATGTGACCCTGGCACAATTCTAACAGTGTTTCCAAATACTTGCAGCAATTGCACTGTCGTATTCCATTGATGTGATTCATGAGCTCACTGGAAACACATTTTCTGCCTTCCTCTCAGGCGTGTTCTACCTACAGACTTTTCTTATTTAAATAGAAGAGTTTAGTGGCACAGCAGAAGCGTGTGTGTGGGAAGGTCAAGCAAACATTAGGGTAGTCACCTTTTAAGATTTGTGTTACGAAAAACACATTTTTGAAGTGGTTTAGAATGTAGCCACTAAATAATGCTTTGGGCTAAAATGTGTTATACAAGGCTTTAAATAAAAACCACATTTTAAAGCGAGTTTTCCCCAGAAGAAAAATCACTTGGACAATTTGAGAACACTGTAAACACAGTTTGTTGTCATTAACACTAGGGATAAAAATAAAGTGAAAGGGTTAAAACCTGCCTTTGGGAAAGGTGTGGACAGCATCTCTCTGAATGAGTCAGGTCTGTGCCCACATGATGAGAGCAACAAGGTTAAACCTGAGAGTGTTGCTACAAGTTGCAGTCTCTGGACATAATGCAAATTTTCCTTGTTCTTTCTATGGGGCTTTCTTCTTTCCCCAAAGGTTTTCTTCTTCCCCGGAGTGTCTCTGTACCAGTTTTTTTAAACCCTGTGTGTAAGCTCTCCTGAGCAGGACCCGCCTCCCAGCATGTGCCTGGCACTCTCTTCCTGGTACCTGAGTGAGGCCCCCAGGCATTACCACAACACAATTGTTAGCAGTAATTATTGCTTTTTAAAAACATTCAGTACCTTCAGCTTGGAAGGAGGCTGCTGTATTTGTGCCCTTCGGATTCGTGGATCTCCCTACTCCTACAGGACTTTATGCAATACCATCTGCCTCAAGACTTGTCTTGCTCAGAACATTTATCTCTCAAGTGATCCTTGGATAGGAAAGGTTTTGGTATTGGTAATCACTTGTGGGTTGTGTTGTTTATTGTTCTGTGGTTTGTTTTTTCCTTCCGTGTGTGTGTGTGTTCTCAAGAATGGTGTTGCTGGTCCTGACAGAGGCAATAACCCAACTGGAAGTTGGGCAGCTTTATCAAAGAACCATTTCAGTCATCTCATCTGAACAAAAATTTCACACCAGAATGGTCTTTCTGAAACTGATTGGGCTGAGGTAATTTTCTGGAAAATTACTGTCCCAGTAAAAAACATCTGAGGGTAAACAGTAATAATAATACCTAACTAGACTTTTCTGGCTTATCTGTGTGTTTTCTTTTGTTTCTGATAATTATTTTGTTATAATCACAGAAATGTTGGTTGGAAGGGATCTGTTACAATCTATTTCAACTTTTTTTGTACCTCACCCCTTTCTTACCCCCCTTGAAAATGCAGGCACCAGGCATCAAAAGCACCAAAAGAAGGTGCCACAGTAGCCTGGGGCTCCTCCACCCTGAGGGTGTGGTTGTGTCTCCCTTCACGGTGCTCTTCCCAAAGCATTACCATTCCCAATCTCTGGCTGGGGTTTTATAGAGAGGATTATTAAGGATTTGTTTGTAGTAGGATGGGAGGAATATTGTTTATATCAAAATAATAATTTTTAGTTTGAGATTAAAACATGGAGATGTTGATGGACTTAGAGTCCTGCAGTGAAGTGATATTCATTCATCCTGCTATCTCTGGACAAATTATTGTGCCATATAATTAAAATTTTCCTCCATTTCTCTTTTTATAGTTAGGAAAATATTTTTCCATTTGTTGTAGAATTGCATAATGAATGTTGTTGTTTTGAAAAGCAGCAAAAGTCTCTCTGTAGAGGCTGAATTTCAGAAGTTGGGAGTTTTACCTAAATAGAATGAAATGTTTCAGAAAAACACAATAGTCTTCCTGTTACACTTCAACAGATGTCTCAAGGCAAGTCATTTTATAAACCAACCAATGTGAGATGGATAAGTAGATAAATAATTGTTGCATACAAAACAGCTTCTGTTTCTTTTCCCTGAAGGGTTTCAGGCCTCTTATATCGGCTTATGCTATATTTCAACATGGACAAAAATAAGTCTGTCTTCTCTTTGAAACCTTTTCAAACCAGCCATCTGCTTTGCCACTCATACTCAGATCTACACCAATATTTTTTCAGGGTAGGTGTGGCATATGAGTTAGGGATTTTTAACCCTTTTTGGTTCCTCTAAGTTTTATAGTTTTATTCATGGCTTTTTTTTGTGTGTGTGTGGGGGTTTGGTACCTTTTTTTTTTGTGCTTTTGAAAAAGGGAAGAATTATATTTAAAATAAATTTCTGGCAAAACTCAAAGCAGACCAAATAAAAAAGTGTTGCGTGGTCCTGGCTATGTAAAAGGTAAGATATCAAGTATTAGCAGCTGTGTTCTTTGGTTTGATAGTTGTTGATTTTTAAATGTCAAGAAACTTGTGGAGGGCACAAGGGACAAGAGTAAGAAATAGTATCTTAATTATTTTTTGTGGCCTAGTGCCCCTTGCAAAATAGACTTGCCAGCTGTAATTGTGAGGATACAATGACAAGAACTTGTATTCTATGAATATTGATGAAAAGATGTTTGAAGCTCATGAAAAATTTATTAGAAAATATGTTGAAAGATGTTTTGGTGGCTGGTTGGCCACTGGTAACTGTGCAGTGTCAAAGAGCAGGGTTTGCTTTGCTGCTGGGTGTTTATTGTTGGAGGGAAGAAGCCTTTTTTGTGTATTGAAGGGCAGCTGTTGATACTGGTGTTGATGTAGAGACATCCAGGTTACACTGCTACACTTTCTACCGTTTTCCTCTTTTTTTTACCCTGCTTTTTAAAACTGTTACAGCAAAACATAACTCCCGAAGTATGGGCAAATTAGTGTTGAGGAGCAGATGGTTAGGACCAGGGTAATGTTCCTTGTCAATGTCTGTACATCAGTATTCACCGGGACAAATCTGCTCTGGCCTCTGAGGGTGCTGGAAGTTTGAATCTTTGATTGCTGTTGTCCTACAGTATCCTTGAGTGACAGAGCAGATCTTGTAGGAGCAGATCTGACTGTTGAGAGGGTTGTAGCTGTGGTTTTTGTTCCAACCACAACAGGAAAACAGAAAGGGAAATAGTCTTTCACCTTGCTGTGAGCAGAGCGATGGGCTTTGAAGGTGACTGCTGAAGATTTCTCAGACATCAATACAAAAAACAAATACAAATACAATACAAAACCCTATCAGGTACCGAAATAGTTAAATACTGGAAAATACACCCACTTATGTAAGTAGTTCTTAAGAAAGACAGGCACATATTTAAAACTTGCTTGCTCTGCCCTGTAAGATTTTTAAATCTTTTTATTTTACAGACCAAATTGTGACTGGTTGAACCTATTAAAGAAGTAAAAAACCAAATCCTAAATGTTTCAAGCAGCAATAGTTGCAAAACAGAGATCATCAGTTTATTGCTTGATTTATTTTTAGAGAAATACTCAAGATGTTCAGGAGCCTAAATGCTATTTGACATCTCATCTTGCTCCTCCTCTTGCACCTGAAGGTGGCATCTGGGCATCCTGCTAGCACAGCATGTCTCATATGCTATTTCTTTCTTGTGTCGTCACTGAAGAGTTTAGAGGGCCGGTGTGTGGATTTAAGTTGTAGGAAGTGCTGACATTCCCATGCAGCTGCTGTCATTGCAGAGCCCTGGGCTGATTGTATGCCAACATTTTCACATGACAATTCTTCTCTGCCCTAATACTCAAATATTAAACTGCTTGTCAGTTGGGAACTGTAAGCTGGAAATTCAGAGGTCAAATCCCCATTAGAATACTAAACATTTAGAATGAAGTAATGTGTTTTGCTAAGAAGAAGTTGCTACAACCAGAAAGTGTGTGGTTGTCATGATATAAAATAGGAAAATGTTATACCTTTTGGAGAGGAAAAAACCTAAACGTTTGGAATGGGTAACTTCCTTCCAAAAACCAAGGAGGTGGACTTTGAATGGCTTTTTTGGCTTATGGCAGTGCCCAGAGGTTCCACCTGAAATGAGATAAAGACCAGAGGGACGCGAGCTGAGTTTAGCTGTAGTAGGGAGATACAATAGGTGATGTATAGGAGGAAAGAAGCTTTGTTCCCCTTCTCCTGGTTCTTCCTGGAAGGAGACCTTCAGTGCAGAGGCCCAGCAGTATGCCCAGGAGCAGTAACAAAGTTCAAAAATTGAATTCAGGTGTGTTGATTCCCAAATTCTTAAACCACAAACAGCCTCCATCTCAGATCTTCCTTCTGAAATGAGGTTGCTGGGGTGGGACTGGAAGATTTCGGCTGATTTAGGAGCCAGGCTGAACTGAACTATCACTCCTCTTCATATTGTTCATTATTTGAAAAAGAGGGGGAAAACTCAGCATTTTAGGATTTTTTTTTGTTTTTTGCTTAAAGTTAGGAATTCCTTCAGTTGTATCTTGCTGAGCCCTTTCTGTTTCAGTTTGAGGACATGGAATAGTTGTGATAAGAGTAAAATGATGTACCTCAGTACTTCTGAAAAGAGACTATTCCTATTGCCATATTTTATTACTTTCCTGGTACTCTCTCTGGTGCTTGCCTGACCCCTTTGTTGATACTGCAAAGCATCCAGGGGTGTTCTGGAGTCAGAGCAGGGGAAAGACTGAGGCCTGTGCCTGGAAAGAGGCACCTGAGGGCAGGAATACCCTTTTGGCAGTGGTGAGCTGCTGTACAGCTGGGTTTGTAGGACTGAGCTGTATCCTACAACTGTAGCATTTCAGACCTTCCCTGTTCCCTCCCACCCCTGCCCCTATTGGCTCCCTGGCTTTGAATTCCTGATACTTCCTTTGCTGCTCTCAGCTGGTTTGCCAGTCTAGGCTGTTCATGGTTTGGTTTGCCTGGAGCTCTTCTAATGCACATTTGTACAGTGTTACCTGTGGAGAGGATGAAACAAGGGATATAATTTTTCCCAAACTGAGATGTGAACTATCCTGAGGGGTAACAACAGACTTCATGCTGCTTTCTTCTGTTCCTGCTCTAACAGCCTTAGTGGTACAAATGACTTGGCAGTGGTGCATGTGCCCAGGGATGATTTGGCCCTGTTTGCCTAAAAGCCTAAGAAGAGAGAACTCAACCAAAATGTTCCAAGTCCTATGCTGGTGCTTTCACTAGAACTTCCTTCTCTTCCTCAGGGTCTGACTTGGCGCACTCACTACACGGTTGTTTCCTTGTGAAGGATTTATCAAGAGCAGTGCAAATTTCTTTGCTGCTCTTGACAAAGCTGTTGGAGGTTTTGAGTGCTGTATGTTGCCACTGTTCAGTAGCTTAAAGGCCATGGGCATGAGCCCAGCATCTACTCTGGGTGGTGATCACCAAGCAGTTCCCAGCAATAGCAGCTCTCAGTTGGAATTCGCTTGACCCTCAACTGAACCAGTGACCTAGAGGTGAAAGGCTCAGGAAATGTATCAAATTACTAATCATCCAAACCATCTACATCTTTCAAGCTGTTGATTATAGACACTGTTCAATTTCTTCAGGTATCTTCTGTGCCATGTGTAGATAATTGGGAATGTTGTGCTAAACTATGGAGCTTGCTGGCCAACCCCCCTTGCTCATAATTGCATGAGTTATAGTCTGTCACCATTGGGAGACATCAAAAGAATGTCAGTTAACCTATTAATCTGGAAGCATCTGTAGATTCCTCCTAATAAAGGTAATTGTACATTGGTACCTTGAAAGGTGTCAGGCAATGTGAATGTTCTATGTTTACCTGAAAATTCAAGCAGTCTTTGTAGTCTTTGTGTATTAGATAATCTTATGAATGGAATGACTTATTTTCTAATCTTGTCTCAATATGTATTGTGTTTGGTCTAATTTAATTTTACAGGAATGACTGTGTTCTTACCTGTAACTGCTGCTTGAAAAGGTCAATGTCTTATGAATAATATGATAATTATTCTTGTTTGTCATTATCAGTATCCCAAAATAGGATAGAAGACTCAAATTTTTTTCTTCTACAAATGCGTAAACCTAAAGGAACTCTACTGGCTTCTGTTGAAGTTTGCCGTGACTTAGCAGATTGCATCTGTCTTTACAGAGCATGTTTAAATAAATTCTGTTACTGCAATGTTTATATCTGCTGCTACAAGGGATAGAAAACAGAAGAATAGTATTTCTTTGTCATAGTCATGCATGCTGACCTAATACTTTTGCTTTCTGTCTTTATAATAGTATTTAACTTGACCAACAATGTGGACTTGGAGAACACCAAAAAGAAAATGGAGCTGTACCAGAAGGATAACAAAGAAGTCATTCAGAAGAATAAATTAAAACTGGTTAGTTAACTTTTCCTGTTTACAATTTTTATTCATTAGTTGAAGAATTAAAGGAATTGTGAAGTATTTTCTGTAGTGTCTTAAAGCTGAAAGCACTATGTGAATTTCTCTTTGTATTTAAATATTTAGATTGATAGTTGAAATGCAGTTGTGCTTTACTTTGGGAAGGGCTTGAACAGAGGGGCAGGCAGTAAAGCCTGTGTCTAATACATCACCACTGCATGTGTGCTGGCAGTGTCGTTGGACAATATCCAGGAGAGATGGAGCTCATTCCTATACCAGGACAATCGTTCTTTTCTCATCCGAAGGAAAAAAAGGAATCCAGATGCAGACATTATGAAGCTCCCAGGAGAGAGTTGTAAAATTGAGGGAAAGCACGGGTCTGGTTTACACAAAATTCAGAATGAAAGATGTTGAAACAAACATTAAAACTTTGGTTCAAGAGCTGATAGCAGTAACATCAGGAATATTGTATATATAATCTGTACGCAAAACAGATGGTTCTTTGAAGATTCATTCATTAAAACATGGCTCGGATATAATTTGGTTCTTTAAAATAAATTTGCAAGCATTTATTCCTGTAAGAAAAGTTTAATCTGTTAAATATTTTTTCAGTATAAAAATACACACTGTTATCAGTTCTTGAAGGAAAATGTCTGCCCAGAGTGTGACATAACAAGGGTATGTGTTTGTATTACAGTTGCACTAAGGACTTGCTTTCAAATCAGTAGGGGTGAAATCCTCACTCCCCTGAAGTCTGTGGCAAAACTCTGACTGATTTCTTTAGCTCTAGGATTTCACAGGAGGAGATTGGAATCTGAAAAATGTTTGTTTGAACCTCTTCCTTTTAAAGGCAAGGAAATTTCCCTAGGGGTCCATCTCTGATCTGTTATCCTGTCTCTGACACTGTGCAATATCCTATGCTTCAGAGCTTGAAGAGACCTGCCAAAGCTTTAGCTGCATGTCTTATTTTACAATGTAGTTGCAACCTCGAGGGTCACCATGAGAACACTGTGCTCTGCCTGCAGCCCACCTTCCCTTCTTGGGGGTGACTCAGACAGCCCGTGCAGGAGCTGTGTGATCCTGTCAGGCAGCACCGTAACACCCTGTGCCCACCAAGCCCCCCAGGGCCTCCTGTGTCCCATACTGTGCAGTCCTGCTGTGCTGGAGACTGGCTGGTAGCAGCTGGGCAAGCCTGCATGGATCCTGACTCACTGGAAACCTGGAGACATTTCTCTTTTGTTTCTTTATCAGCATTTGAAACACTCAACGTTTCTTTTTCAACAATCAAAATATAGTAAGAGACTTGACACAGTGACTGTTACCATGATTTTGCCAATAAATTTACCCCTTTCCTAAAAGCTGCAGGGCTGCTTTCCCTCTCTAGCTCTTCTTGGCAGGTTTTGGAATCTCTTCACTCCAAACATGGTAAAAGGTGTCCACATTTTTTTTCTAAACCTCTTATGGCCAGTCATTGTCCTTTCATTCTGGACTGATGTAAGTTTTTCTGTCAATTGTAGTAACTTGCTTCTGGGGAATATCGATATTTTCTGTCCCTCTTAGTGCTTTTGTTACCCTTTGCTTGTTCCAGTTTGAATTTGTGTTTGGGAAGCAGAAGGGACCAGAGTGGAATGTGGTATTGTAGCTCAGATCTTAATGCCTCTTGTAAAGAAACTCTTGTTTTCCCATTTCTACTGGAAATACGTTGATGTGATCCTAAAAATGTTCTTCTCCTTGTGTCCTCTTTGGTTTCTAACTCACAATTAATGTCCCCACATCTGTGGCCTTGCAAGTTATTTTGATGTCAGTTCTACTACTTTTGTCCTTATGAGCATGTCATTCTTGCAAATCAAAATATTCAGTTACTGAACAAGTCACCTCAGAATTTGAATTACTGCTTGTTCTCCTGTCAGTACAAGCCATATTTGTCATCTTTGTAGCCAGTTCCTAAAGACTTTCCAACTTTTGTACTGACCTATCTATTACATGTATAGGTTTGATGCAGGACCATGCAGAGAAAAGGTTTAAGTAGACAGGTTAGGAAAATAAAAACATTAAGAATTATTTAGGTTCTGGTCATTATAAATTGATTTTTTTATATAGGTATTTATATGCATCAGTTTTTTAAAAAAAGCCTTGCACTTGGAATGAATTACAGCTTTCCCAAACATGCCTTCTGTAAATATCTGCAGTTCTCCAGTCACAGGGTAACTTGTTACTTCCTGCTTTGTCACTAGATGTTTAATTTCATTTGCTGCTTTTTGCAGTCTTGAAATAGTTCTGTCTGAGTTCTGTGATGTGAATGTGCATGCTTTCTTGATTGTCCTTTCCTGATGCGGTGAAACATTATTACATTTTTTTTTAGTTCTTCCACTTGTCTTCTTGAGTTTAATCCAGACCTCACCATCATCTTTTTCTTCAGATATTGAGACTGTGTTTAGTTTATCTTTAGGATGGACACAACCCTCTCTGCCTATTGAACTCATCCCTCTTCTTTTTTACTGTCGTTTGGTCTTCCTCTCAGAAAGAATTTGATCTGACATGATAATTCTTCCATTTCCCTGTAGTCTGATCTGGTTTAGGTTTGTTTATCAGTTTACTTAATTCTGACTGTAATTTTTTCTGGGCTGATTCTTCAGACTGGTTCTGTCAGGACTTCCCTACAAGTTTCCTTCTGTTTCATAGCAAATTCTAGGCAGTCTTTAGACATTAATGTGGAAGAGCCTTGGCATGTCTTAAACACCTTGAGCTCTTCAGTTCTGTTTACTGAACAAAATAAACCCTTTAATTCCCAGAAATAACCTCAATTCACAACTTGGGGATTTTCTTGTTTGTTTTTTTTCTTTTTCCTTTCATTAAATGCAAAAGGAACCCAGTTCCAAGTGGTCACAGGTTGGTGACTGATGTTTTACCAGTGTCATTGCTAGTTATGAAATGGAAACAGCTGATGGGATTCTCTCAGTTCTTGCATCCAGGATTAGCTTGGCCTCTCTGGGACCCATTGGCTTGATCTGCCTGGGGAAGGGATGTTTTTCAGCATATTGGGGCCAATATCAGATTGCTGTGCTTTGGGATAAAATTTTATGATTAGACCAAACTTTTCTAAGCTCTTGGTTACAATGATCTTTTTCTGAAACTCCTTCCATCAATTAATCACCCATTTAAGTTTTATAAAATTTTAATTATCTCTGTGTTTTTACTGCATCTCCTTTTCAGTATTTTTGGTGGGGAAGATTTGGAAAATGTTTTCTGTATGTTTTTACCTTCTTGAAACAAAACTGATGATCTTTTGATTCCCTCTTCTTTGTAAATTGTTTTTGATTGTTTTGTTTTCCCCTGTCAATGAGCTCTCCTGTTTTTTTTTCCTTTCACTGTGATTTTCAAATACAGATTACTTAATAGTTTACAAATTTAAAAAAAGCCTTGTCAAGAAATAGATCTGTAACAAGAATAAGTCTTTTTTTACTAGTAATCTTCCTTTTCATCTCATGTCACATGACTGCAATCCAGATTAGGAAAAAGTCCTACTTTTCTGAGAAGGTGACATTTTTTACAGTTCATGTTTAAATGTTTCAACTTACAGACTTCTCTTCATATTCACATATTTGTAATTTCTTATTTTTCTTCTACACCACTGATAAGCACGGCGTGCTTTACACAAAAGATGCAGCTGATGGGGGAGGACAATCAGGAACTCTGTTATGGGATTATATTTTTGGTCACCCTACTTAAATCACTTGAGTTATAGGATGTGTGGGAATAAAGAGGTGCTGCTTCTTATGGTGAAGGTTTAAGGAAGCCCCATTGTCATTCTCTAACCCTTACAGAGTTGGATCCACACTGCAGAGAGCAGCAAGTTAAAAATCTAACTCCACACCGGACGATAAGAGGAGGGGTAGAATAATCAGTCACAATCCCCTTAAACTTCTAACTAAAATATTACTTTAAAAGGTAGAATTTGACTGCTTTCCTCTTGTGTGGCCTGCCCTGGGTCCTCTGGCAGGCAGTGGGGCTGTGGAGTTGCTATGAGCCCATTTCTGGTTTCCCTTTCAGACACGGGAGCAGGAAGAGCTGGAGGAGGCTCTGGAGGTCGAGCGACAGGAAAGCGAACAGCGGCGACTGTTCATACAGAAGGAAGAGCAGCTGCAACAGATGATAAAAAGGAAGAATAAACAGGCACTCCTGGATGATCTGGTGAGTAACAAAACCAGAGGCTTTGAATGCTCAGTAGCAGGACATTGACATTCATCTCTATCACGGTTAACTGTGAGGAATTAACACATCTGTTTCCCTGTCTTGTGTGATGTGTGTTACCTGTTACTCATTTCAGTGTTGCAAACAGCTCTGGTTTTGTTAAGCTAAGGGCTGGATGAGCAGTTCATCTGGCATTCATAGACTCAGTTGGACTCTCCCACTGTTGATTTGTTAAACAGTTCCAAGAACTGGTTGATATTCTGGTGTGTTGAAGCAAAATGGTCATCAGGAGCTACTTGGTGAGCTCAGCCACCTCTGCAGGGCAGATGCTGGAGAGCAGGGAACAGTAACCTCAGGAGTTATTTGAGCATTGCTCAACCCTTTCTGAGTCAGAGCACCTAAAAGATAGGTGGGCCCTTTGTATTCAGAAAGTGCTAAAAGGAAAAGATTTCTTGCCTTGAGTATGTTATCTTCTTTTGCTGCATCTTCACATGTGTGAGTTGCTCCTTTTGAAGCAAATCAAAGTTGAATTCATTTGAGGGGTCTGTAGGCAAATGGAGCATAACACCATTTCCAAGAGCAGCCTGAGTTTCTCCTGTTTCTGCATCTGAAATGCCATGATGTGTGGCCATAGAGAAACTCAATAAATGTCTTATTTAGGCAAGATTGACATCTCAGTTTTTTCAAAACAAGTTTGTGTACAGGCACATACACACACACGTTCAGGTGCACTAAGACCCCTGAGGGGAGTCTGTGTGTACCCTTGAAGGAAATTAGAAGAAGTACATGTGTTCAGCTGTGTCAGTGTGGTTTAAAGCTGCTTGCTATGTTTAAATCAGAATTTCTCTCTTATTTCAGTGCGTCTCACACCAATAAAGTGTTAATTCCTGCTTTGTATTCTCAGTTTTTATTGAAGATACAGATGCTTTTCTACTTTTCTTGAAAAAGTAGAGTTCCTCTTTGAGCCAGTGCAAAAGGCACTGATATGAAGAGAGAGGATGGAAGTGTAATTTAGGAATTTCAGGGCCTCCTGAAGTGCTGCCCTTTTCCAAGCCTGAAGTCCTGGCAACCTGTCATTGGTTTCCCTGAAAGGAGCTGGCATTTCATTTTTTATAGACAAAAGCAGACATGAGCAGAAAGGCTCTTTGAGAATCCCCTGAATTTGTAACTTTGCATCCAGCAGTCTGTTTTCACTTGAGAGGTAAATGGGCTTACAGTCCACACAATTAGGAGTGATTCAAATAGTGGATCAATTAATAAAAACTCCACTATGAATTTGAAATTAATTTCTCAGATTTTGATCTGGTTTCTGAGTTTCTTAAATCCTGTTCTAAAACACACTCTTAACTGATGAGTGGTGCTGTGTGTTTGGTTGTTTTATTATTATTTTTTTTAACACAGCAGTAGGTTTCACTGAAAACCTTCACCAGACGTCTTGCAGAAAGAATGGTTATAAATAATCCTTAAAACATGACCAAAATAGGTAGTTTTAACCGTGAGTGCATATGTTTTGCTATTAAAACATATCTTAATATTCTTAAAACAACATAAAGGTGATTTTTAAAGGCTGAGAGAGGAAACTGAGCAGTTTTAAGTTCTGTCTCTGTTTTTTGAAGGGGCACTGTCAACTTAAATTTCAGCCAAAACTGTTTTGTAATACTAAAAGTTTATAAAAGGAGCACTGAAGTGTTTGTATAATGACTTATAAAGTCTCTGGAAAACCAGCAGTTGTTAAACAAATAAACATTTCCTATGGTCTCTGAAATCCCTCTAATGCTGTGCTGCAAATCTCAAAATGAAGCTGATCATAAGTAGAACTTATTTGAGAAATGCAGCAAAAGTCAAGCATAAGCATTAGTAGTGTAAATAATCAGGTGTAAAAAATAATCTTTTATAGATGGTTGCTCTATTGTGCTAAGCCAACAAGGATTAATTCCTGGGTACAGAGATACCAGAGGCAAAACCTGACTTAGCAGGACTGGGAGCGCAGAGGAAGGTGGGAAGATGACATTTCACCCATTGGTTTGGAATCTTCTCTTTTGGATAAATCATCTGGTGTGGGCAACCTACAGCCCAGACCTCCTGAGTCTTGGTCATTTTTTTTCATGTTTGCTCCTGCCACTGGGCAGCAAGAGAAAATTTG
The DNA here is from genome assembly GCA_013396655.1 of Campylorhamphus procurvoides. Lineage (NCBI taxonomy): Eukaryota > Metazoa > Chordata > Aves > Passeriformes > Dendrocolaptidae > Campylorhamphus > Campylorhamphus procurvoides. The sequence goes on along the minus strand of WBMV01001588.1, from coordinate 201,539 downwards.
AGACAAATTTTTTGTGCGTGGTGCAGGTTGAGGTACTGGGGCTTTTATCTTTCAAGAAGAGTTTTACCTTTCCTGCTGAAATCCTAAGAAGCTGTGAATCTCATAGAATCCTAGAAGCACTTGTGTTGGAAGGACCCTTAAAGACCGTGTTGTTCCAACCTCTCCCTGCCATGGGCAGGGATGTCTTCCCCTAGACCACGCTGCTCTGAGCCCCATCCAACCTGGCCTTGAACACCTGCAGGGATGGGGCAGCCACAGCTTCTCTGGGCAACCTGTGCCAGAGCCCATCCTTGGCTGAGAACAGGGAGGGGGAAGCCAGTGTCACTTGGTGGAGAGGTCAGCAAGGCATTGTGGAGGCATTTTGCAGGGTCCTTTACCTCTTTTGCCTCCCAGTACTAAACTCAATTCTGTATTACCTTCATTTAAGTGACCTTTTTTACGATAAAACCTCTGACTTTAGAAGCAAAACACCTTGTCGTAATTTAGATTTGTAGTCTCAAATGCATTTTATATGTTATTGGAAGTGTTAAAGCACTTTATTTGCTGTATAAACTCTCTCACATGTGTACAGAGGATTCTAGATCTGCTCTTGGATGTCTTGTGTGTTGTAGGACTTGCACTCTCTTCTTCTTCCAGAGGATACTTCCCAGGCATGAGCAAAATGGGGTTGCAGCACATGACAGAGAGACAGGTTTTTCCTGGGCTGTGGCATAGCTTGGAGCCAAGCAAAGAGCAAAGTGTCTTAAGACATCATATCCACACTTTTATTTTACCAGAACCTGAGGGGGTTTGAGACAAATCTTTCAGAAGTTGTTGAATTTAACCAGCTTTGTTCATACTACTGGGCAGTTTGTTTACCCCCTACAGAAAATTGCTGGTATGGATAAGTGCTTACAGGATTGGAACTTTCACGTGTGTTAATAGTTAACAGAAGGGCTCTGTGCATATTCAGGAGGGCAAACAATCAGGATGTGGTGCCTTGCTGGCGTGGTGTGGGTTTCCCACAGTTGTGTAATCTGGTTACTGGGCATTGTGTGAATCTTGAGAGGCTGGTACAAAATTGGCTTCCTTGAGTTACTATATTAGAAATGCAGTGAGCGTTTAAGGAATATGAGAGGACAAAATGAATCAGAGAGCACATCCCACTCTTCCCTTCTCCCCCAACATGTTAAATCTGATGATTAAAAGAATTCAACATCTTTAACATCTGCTGACAGCTGGCAGCACATGCTGCTGTGTGATAGTTAGAGATGTACAACCCTTAGAAGAAGCAGACTGTAATCTGGTGCGTTTGTGATCCAAATTTTCCAGTTGTATAGAAATTAGATGTCTTATAAGTTATTTTTTTAGCATCTGTCCTCCCCTCCTCCTAGTTAATCACAGAAATGTGAGTAGGATCATGTGCATTAGTTGTGTTTGTGATTGTGAGGAGATCTTGCCGTGTAAGATTTTTCTACTTTTAACTTGCACTCTAGTTGTTAGGTAAAGGAAGTGTAACAAAAAATGGAGAGGAAAAAGGACTGGTGATTGATGTGAGAAGTCAGTGTACAATGTGACACTTTTTGTGATCCCTTCAGAAGATTTTTCTAGGATACTATAGAAGCAGTGAAGCATGTCATGGCATTAAAAACATCCAGCTTCTTACCTTGAACTAAGTAAAAAATCACAGTCCAGTTAATGAGGTTTGTTTGGTTTGGTGAGTAACGAATGTGTTTCATAGTTTGTTTATTTGGTTCTTTGAAATAGAAGTGTATGTGATGTGTGAGGGCCTTAGGAATAAAATACTGCACTAGAGCAGTCTAGGAAGAATCCATCTGAACTTCTTCCCTGCTCTCAACTTTATGGGAGTTCTGGCCAGGAATTCTCAAGGATTTCTCTGTGTGTGTGGATAGTTGCATTAGACTCTTAGAAAATTACTTGGCCAATAATTTCCTGACTGTCTCAAGAACGCAGTTACATATATGTATGTTAATTATATTTTTGTCCTGAGAGTTTAAGTAATTCATTTGCTTAAGTATTCATTTTACTACTTTATATATATATTTTTTTAAAAATTGGCTGGCTTCCCTAAAAATAAGTTGCTGAAGGAGAAAATAAATATGCTGTTGGTTGCACTTACAATAGTGCCATTGTGCAGAGCAGAGCAAGGATCGTTTCCAAACGGCCTCAGGTGAAATCTAATGGGAAACAATTTCAAACTGGTCTGAGTTCATTGGTAGAAAGAATGTGTCTTAGATAAACATCTGATCCAAGTTATACTACTTGGTATTATTCCTTCTCTGATTAAGTTCTAACTTTTTTTTTTTTAATAAATACAGTTGCATTGGCCAGTTGGAATAAGGAGCCTGTTATATTGTCTTTAATGTGGATTCTATAAAAATGGTTGTTTGCAGGTTACTCTGATTTATGGAGTTGCTGCAGCTTTTTCTTATTACTGAAAATGCTCTTTTTCTGTAAACTGTTTCTTAGAGGATACTTGGCATTACTCTGCTCTCCTAGTGATGGCCTTGCAGACACAGCTTGCAGTTTTGAAGAATGTGCAGTGTTAATTAATATTTGTTTTAGTTTAGCATTCAAATTTGTTCCTCGTATGTTTACAGGAGAGCTCTGATCTTCCTGCTTCACTGCTTTTAGCTCAGCATAAGGACAGATCTACTCAGCTAGAAATGCAACTGGAAAAACCCAAACCTGTCAAACCAGTCACGTTTTCCACTGGCATCAAAATGGTAAGACTTGCTTAGTTCTTTTTTTAATGCCTTTCAAAAGATTTCCTCATATGAAATTCAGAGGTTATTTAAACCTGAGTTGCATATTAGATGAATTACACTGTTCTCTTCCAATTAAGTAATTAGGAATTAATTGAAAAATTTCATCATTCTGCTAGTTGGAATATTGAGATGACCTACCCTTAAGGTTCATCACAAATATATGAAACCCTTTCATTGCATAATTGTCAAAAAGCAGACTATTCCTTTCTCCCTGCAAAGTTGTGGTGTCTTTGAATTGTTTTTCTTGTTTGTGTACCAATTCTGGAAGTTGAAATTTTGGAAGTTCAAGAATAGGCTTCACTTTCTTCAGATTCACTTTAAGCTCTGGAGTAATCCATATGAGACTGATTCTAGAAAATTATGCCAAGGGTAAGGATACTGTTTTCATTGTTATTTGGCTCTAGGAAGCAATAAGTATTTTTGCAAATGTGTCACTGCTGCTGTGGCAGCTGAAGATCTGTCAGCATTCCTGTTCTATATCACAGCCTGGTACAAGTACACATCAGCCTGTGTGTGTAAATATAAAGCTGGAGGTGGGAGCATGAGTTACTGATCTTTTCTGCACTTTGCTGGCTTTCTCTTTTGTGTTGTTTTAAATCCCTGCACTATTTTAGACCTTGTATTTTAGAATTGATAATGGTAAATGATGTCTCGAAAATAACCAGCACTCTTCACCCTCGCCAACAAGCCAAGGCAGCAAAGCAAACACCTTTACATCAAATTAGTTTCCTATCAATAATGAATTTAATTTTGCCAGGAATATTTGTGCTATGTTCATTATCTGTCAGTGTTTACAGTGTAGCAGCATTGGCAGCTTATTCTTCCAAAAGTGGTGCCAGCTTTTGCAAAACTGTACGTATTGTTTTGTTGTTTTCCTGTGGTGTAGATTGATTTTCCTATTTCTTTTAAAAACTAGGAGTCTGGGGAAGATTGATATGCCTTGTGAGATATTTTCTGTTTGCGTAGGAAAGCCAGTGCACAGAAAATGTTTGTTGTTCTGTTTAAAAATACTCTGATTGAACGCCTGTACTTTTTCTTGCTGTGGCCTTTCTCCTGGGAATAGGAAGAAGATAACCTTACGTTACATGATGAAGACAATGGGAGTATTTTCTAATGCATTTATACATGAATATTAAATGCAGTATATGGTAGTGGGCATTTTGAGATCTGCAGCCCAAAGTACACTTTATCCAGGAATGGTGAAAGACTTGGATAAAGAGGTTTCTAGCATCATGACATTTAAATCTTAATGTTTGGAATAACAGGGGATACACCAGGTAATTAATTATTACTATAGCAGTGTTCAGAAAATGTGAATAGATAGCTAATTTAATTTGTTCAATTCCAGAAAACAAAACAATGCCTCACCCTATTTGACCTTAGTCCTAAATTAAAAAAGAACAATTTAACTGTGTTTATTTCTATTCCTGCTTTTCAACAATAAAGCTGATAAGGATTGGGGTATTTGAAGTTGGTGACTGTTATGTATGGAAAATATATTGCATCAAACAAAAATTCTACACTGATAAAATTACAGGTTTTGCTGAGAAAGGTGAATGTTTCCATATTTTCTTTACAGGGTGCTTGATTTATTTATTTCAAGACATTGATTTCTAGAAATGTATAAAAATTATATTCCACAATAATAACAATACTGAGATTCCAGACAATAAGTGTTTTAAGCAGCTTAATTGTAATTCTTGAAGTAGTTGGTTCCACAGCATGGGAATGTTTCTGTGGGTGTTCTGCTGGGACACAGCTCAGTGCTTGGAAGCAGATGTTGAATTTCTGTGGATGATGTGCAAATTGGCAGTTTACAGGGCTGCTTTGACATGCTGGCCTCATTTGAATGAGTGTGTTTTAATATGGCTAAATGGAAAATTATAAATAGGAGAGTAAATAACAGGCTCTGTGAAATGGATTTGGAAGTTTAGCTAAGCAAGTAAAGCACCTTGACCCTTTGCCACAGAATGGTGTGTGGGGGACCTTCAGTATGTGAACAGTCCAGCAATAAATAGGAAAGGACCTCTCCTGAATGCAGCTCTGGGATGAGTTGTGGACTGGAGAGCTCTACTGACTGCATTCTGAGTGCAAAAACACTCAGAACACAAAGAGGAGCCACAAAGTTCACTCAGAGGCAAAAAAATTCTGCTTTCTACTGCAATCTACCTGTTTTAGGAGCAAGTTAAGATATGTCTCAATTCACAGTAAGTACCTCCCTACACAGAACATGCCACATCTGAGCAGTGCAGCAGTAAATGTAGCAAGAACCAGTAACCTTAGCTAAACAAATGGGATCTAAATGGGAACTGATGGAATAAATAGGACCTAAAGTTCACAATGTTCCACCAGCTAATTGGCCTCACTCTTAAAATTGACTCTGGAATGCAGTGAAATCTCTGATTCTTGATGATTTCAGATTAGGATTGGGGTGTGTCTTGCAAAGTTACTGTAGTCGAATGCAAATTGCTGTGCTGGGAGCAGAGTTAGATTTGTAACAAGCAATACTGCACATGATTTGGTGGGGTTGATGATCCGTGATGGTGTGTTCCCACCTGGGCACTCACCTTATGACACGTGTATTTTCCAGACTGGGTGTTTTTCTAAGCACCTGAGATGCTCAGTCTATTATTTCTGTGTAGGTGTACACGTGGAGTAGGTGGAGCTTTTGTTGTGCTCTTCAGAGTTGCTTTGGCATTGTTCCTCTCTAAGCCACGAGGTTCACACCACCTGTATTGGTGGGGGCAGCTCTAGCAGAGCACTGAGCATTTCTTAAGAAATACAATTCCAGTTAATGCCCCGTTGGGCTCAACAGTGTATTTCTGGGAAGAGTCTTGTGCTCAGTGTCAGAGTTTCGGCAGTGCATGTTTAATGAATCACTATGTACATTCTTCCCCTGTGCTCTTGATTTTTCCTCATAGTTTGGCAGCTGACCTTTTCTGGCGAGTGTTTCCCTGAATTTTGTTTCAAAAGAAGGGAATCCAGATAGAGCCAGCTGAGATGCTGGCTAATCCAGAGCTGCTGTTTACACAAAGGCTATAAAAATGTGCCAGCTGTGGCAATCCACTGGTTTGGGTTTGGTTTTTTTTATCAGCTTGAACATGAGTGTTTTTCCTGGGAAGGCCTTGGTCAGAGCTGTTCTGGCTGGCTGCTAATCGGACGTGTTTCTCGGTGTCTGAATTAGGAGGCATGTCCATTCTAGTCTCCTGGGCAATGCTCAAGGAAGTTGGCTCATTTAAGGTGTCATATTAGTGCTGTGAGTTCCTTTGCTTGCAGGGGGAGGAGGGAATGTTTTTCACTTGTAAGCTAAGCAAGAGCATCCCCTATAGCACAAGACAGACAATTAGCTCATGGGGACAGGGTCTCCTTCACTTTTCCTTTTAATTCCTGTTATATTCCTTTTTTTGGTTGTTTTTTTAAACTTTCAAGTGGGAGCTGGTTTGTCTCTGTAGTCTGCTGTTTAACTTTTTCAGTAAACTATCTTATCTGTGTGTGAAGCTTATCTTCCAAATCAATCAGTTTGGTTTGCCTCTGTGAGTATGGGGGAAGTGGTTCAGAGCATTCTCCTTATCATGGTCATCATATTAAGAAATACGCTTTCAGCATCTCTGAAACGGTTCTATTTAATCTCAAATCCATGTAAAGCTACAAAAGAAACTGTAGCAATCAATTGTTGCAGAAGTGCTAAAAATGCTATTCTCTGTCACTTCTGGTATTTCAAACTTTAGTAGTTGTCAAAAAGAGGAAGGGTTGTCAGAAATGAGTGTTTCCAGTGTTTCTAGGGCTTATCAGAGGGTGCAAAACAAACCTAAGGTCTGGCAAGAGAAGTGTTCTTTTGTTTCTTGGTGAGTGGAGTGACCATTTCTGGTTGGGGGGTAGTTTTAATGTGAAGTTCATTTTGAGGTGTAAAATGATGGTTCGCAAGTACAACAGGAATTAATTTTGTTACAGCAATTTAGTTTTCTTTTTATATCTCAGGCACTTACAGGACTGTAGGAGCCTTTTGGTGCTTGTGGATCTGTGCTTTACAGCACCATTATGGTTAAAGGTGCATAGAAGTGTGGATGTATTAACTCCTCTCTAATTCATTGATCTGGGAACATGGAACCTTTGAGTCTGTGGCCCAGCTAGTTCCATGTTTGTAAAAATGAGTGCCTTAGGCTTTTGCTCTCTCCAGCATGTTTCAGGCTGTCCCTTCTCTGTTCCTTCCAGCTCTATAATGTTCCTTTGCTCCCTTCCCCCAGCCTGCCAGGACACAGCCTCTAGTGATGGTATTCTTGAAGTAATCTCATGTAGTTAAAAACTCAATTACCTCTAATTGGTTTGCCAAGACACTCAGGAAAACAACATAGGTACCCTCTGGCCTGCTACCACTTGGGAGGGTTTGCCTTTTTGCATTTTATCCCCTAATACCTTAGAATTATTGTAATGCATAGTTAACTTTCATTTTCTGTCATCATTTTTGTTTTATTACTTAATAGCAGTGGGAATATTTATTAATAGAAATATTAGTGCAGAGTGCTGTACATGCTTCGTCATTACCAAGATGGTCTCTGCCCCTCTGAATTTGCAGTTTAAATAGATGTGTCAGGGAGGGAGGGGAACCAAATGCCCGGAGGGGATGTTCTCGCCCAGGATTAGACAGCAGAGCAGCGGAAGAAGGAATAGGATCCAGCCCTGCTGAATTCCTAACCTTGTGGCTCTTCCGCAGAGCCGGGCTCCATCCCCTGTCAACAGCACCCCTGAATGGCAGCAAATTAAGAGTGAAATATCTGCTCCAGCTCCAGCTTCCCTGTCCAAATGACAGCAGCGCTGTTAAATATAACTTTGAGGGTCTGAATATTGCCCGGATTTATTCCAGTTCTTGTAGTTTCACGTTATTAGCAGCTGAGTGCTGGGGAGAGCAGGGTGCAGTCTGGAGCAGCCAGAGCTTGCAGGAGGGAGCAGTCACAGAATCAGTATTTCAGAGGAATGGATTTGTGTCAGACACAGGATGTCTAGGACACCTCAGGAATGCGTGTTACCACTAAGCTGCACATAACAAGTGTTAGGGAATAGATTTCGTGCAGCATTACACTTGCAGTATTATTCTGATGGGAAATAATGTTCTTATTTTACGTTATGTGCAGCTATTTCTTTTAAAACATTGACCTCATCAGCTCAGGTCAAATTAACTGTTCTTTATTATTACCTTTTCCTGCAATATTGCTTCCTGTGCAAACAACTCCTGAGCGGCTGCTCCTGTTTTTCAGTCTGTTTCTTTTATAGCTTGTGGAGCAATTATCTAAAAATCCTGCTCCAAATGCAAAGAAGTCTGTCAAAATACCTTTTTAATCAATTGTGCTTGTTCAAAGTTGCTTAGACATATGCCAGGTACTCTGAGGTAAGTGAGGTGCATGTCACACTGTAGTTTAGACTAAAACTGTTCTGTGGCTCCCATGGGGGCTTTGCCACCCTGTCTATGTGTCCGGGGTCCATTCCAGCCTTTCTGTCTTGCTTTGCCGGCTCTCACTGCTCTGGCTTGGTTGGTGTGTTGGTTTTCGTGTAGTGTGTTTTGGTGTTTGGGTTGTGGAGTTTTGTTTCCCTTTTTTTTTTTTTTTTTTTTTGGTGCTTTTAGTTTTTGCCTGAAGTTAAAAAAATAAATCAATCAAGCTCTCCTTCACTGTTAGCTCAGCTGGTCTGTCTTCAGGCTGAAACTCTTCAGATGGAACTGATTTCTTTGAGATGTATGCCATTTCGAGTTTAATTGGTGTTTTGTTTTTAATCTTCGTTTGGCTCATACTACGCACATTTCTCTTTTACAGCTGGGTGGAATATTTCCCTTTTCACAGCTCTTGGTAGTTTAGAATCACAGCAAAATCACAACTTACTTTCAAGAGGAGCTAGTGTGTTCAGATGTATAGATCCCTTTGGAATAGATGTAATTTTTTAGAGAGCATGCATGTAAAGGTGAAATGTCCGAGTGGCACTGAGTGTTGTGGGTCAGTGCCATGAGGCTGCTGTGCTGCCCCCACAGCCTTGGTGCCTGTGTGTGGCACAGAGTCCCATTGCAGAGGAAAGCCAAATGCCCCAGTCAGAGGGCAGTCAGTGCTTTCCAGCAGGTCTCTGGATGAAGGTGCTCAGGGAACCAGCATTCCTGCCCAGCAGCTTCCCTGGCATGGAGGTTCATGGGGGTGTGCATAGCCCTGTGACAACTGGGATTCTGCGGTTGCAAAGCTCCATTTCCTGATTCCTTGTGAGAATATATATTGTGTATTGCTTTAGCTTTGGATTTTTGTCATAAATAGCAAAGTCTTTTTTTTTTTTTTTTAACAATGAGCATTGCATTGATCTGCTGAGAAGGGTACTATTTCTGAAAAGGAAGTAAAGGAAAAAGAAACAGTGGCTGCTGGATCTCCACTGACTTTAACAATACAAGGGCACAGAATTCAAATATATGAACCGAGGGACACCAACAATGCTGGATAATATAATTCAAATTACGACTAACACGCTGGATTTAAAAAATGCTCCACAGCCCTGTGATCCATATACTGCTCACTTAAATCTCATAGGTTTACATATACAATATGACTGCAACTTCAGAGTGACATGTTGGAGAATGATTAGCAATAGTACATTTGTCATACTAAATCTCTATCCCTCTGTTTAAATAAAGATGTTTTGTTAAGAGTCAAGCACATACATGCAGAACTGTGCTGTAAGTTTTTGAACTCTGTTTTTGAAGTGCATGCCAGATAAACTTTATTTAAGTGATCTGTCATCGGAATGCTTCCTGTGCACTCCAGCCCACGGACTGAAGTCTAAAACATTAATTGGGTTCTGGCCTTACTAAGTAATTACTGTTATATCAAAGTGCATAAACATTCCGCACATTATGTTGACCTAATGAATTTTTTTTTCCTAATCTAGGTAAGACAAGTTTCTGGGGATAAAAGGACAAAAGTAAATGATAGTATTTGTTATTTCCCTTCCCCTCATTTACACAGTGATGGCATTGGAAAAGGAGACTTGATTTTGAAAATGCAGTTCTTCATCTCCCCATATCTCTGCAGGATTTCAGTTTGGAATGCCCTAGGAAAGATGCCATAGTAGAAATTAAGCTGTTTGGTGAACAGACATAATCAGAACTTCTTGACCTGATTCTCTTTTATGGTTGGTCTCTCTTATACTGCTCTGTTAAAATAAATATTTGTTCATTTGCTTTAAGGCTCTTTTACATGGCTAAAGCAGCACATGTTTATATACACATATTAGTATAAATACAAATTAGGCCCATAAGTTTGCACAGCTGTAATGACTGGAATTTAGTAAATGAAATAGTGCCAGTAGTGTTAATTGTACTTTTTAGAGTGGCTGTAGCCAGCAGTGAAGCAGACCTACACTGCACTTTTTGGAATTAAACTGCTCTTAGGGTTTGGGGATTTTGTTTTTAAATTTTTTAATTTGTTTTTAAATTTTTTTAAATTTTTTTTTAAAATTTTTATTTTTTTTAATTATGATTTTTAGTGTCCTGTTTGATTTATGGAATTGCCCAAGAGCTTACTTGCTTGCCCAGCTCTTTACCATCCATTTTCAGAGGTACATCTTTTTCATGAAGTGTGTTGTTTAGTCCCATGAAAAAGGCTTGTGGGGAGAAGGCTGCTGAAGGGGTTCAGCCAGGTTGTCATCTGCTCCCTTGCCTCTGTGGGAGCAGGCACTGGGACAGAGCAGCAGGAACTGGGCTTCAGGCCCTAATGTAGGATGCCCAAATTCCATCCCAAGCAGCAGCCAGACCTGCCACTAGCTACGATAGCACAAAGACACTTTGTAGAGTGCTCTAAGGAAAATGCCATTTAAGTCAGCCTGAGATCCTCCTATTTTTGAGTCTTATAGCTCTGAATATACCATTGCTTGAGTAGGTGTTACTGTGAGCAATAAGGAGAGATCTGACTGAAAGAAAGAAGGTGGCTGAGAGGAGAGTCCAAAAAAACAGCTGGCAGGGAAATAAAGAATAATAAAAAATTTCTCAATCATTGTTTGTTTTGGAAAGATCATGCTTTAAGCACATGGAAATACTTTACACATTTGAGAAGTGCTGACTTCCTACATGCCTTGCGAAGGAACAGCAAATCATTCATATAATGTAAACACATTTATAGATTGTTCCAATATAACTTTTTTCAGTGCTGCTGTTCCTTTTAACAAGATACAATTCAGTGCATACATGCTTTTTTGGTGCTATACTTTGGCCAAGAGTTGCAAGCATCATAAATGCTAAGTATTAGAGTTCGTGCTAAATGAGCGGTGCAAAGTTATTGAACCACACTTTTAATGCAAAAAGTTGTTAAATAGTGCTGCTTGATGCACTGTTTGAAAGTTAGCATACCAGAAAGAAGTGATGGGGTGAAACAGAAAGAAATAACTTGTCCAAAAGTGTGAGTATAAGGGATCTCATTATGTCTTGGTAGAGATGATATTAAAAAATGGGAGCAGACAAAGTTCCTCTGAGGGTGGAATTTTATGTCCCAGAAGAAAAATTAATAAAGTGAGCAGCTGTGGTGCCAAAATTGCAGTGGGTGCTTGTGGAATTGTATAATCACAGTTCTGGGAGGGAGTCTTGAGAGGTCACGGGGTCCTTCCCCCCACTGTGAGGCAGAGCCAGGGGTACTTCATGCCAGGTACCTGTCTAACCTGTTCTTAAGGACCTCCGGAGATGGAGGCTTTGCAGCCTTCCAGGCAGCCTCTGGTAGCTCTTACTGCCCTTGCTTTTACATTTTAGGGGAAATTCAGTAACTGTGTGTTTCCTTGACCTTATGAAAATTCATTTTCTGCCTAGGTGGGGGCCAAAAGCAGGTTGTTCTCTGCCTCTTTGTAGGAGGTTCTTATGTACTTGAAGGTGACTACATAAAGAGGACTTCACATAACTAAATATTTTAGAATTTGGATATTAAAATAGTTCAGATGCCTTGTCATTTAGCAATAAAAACATTAACTTCTGCATATGGTTGGTAGACTTTCCCCACTTAGAGAGTAGATGTGAAATTGCATTCATCAGCTGATGATGTTTTAGAGAGGCAAAGATTCTTTTAAAGAGAGTATTAAGAACATTTAAAAAATTATAGTAAGATCAATGAAGGATTCAAATCCCTTTAGGGAAGCTTAAGTAGTAAATTTGTATATGTGCATAGAAAAATGTGACCTTTCTGCGTGATCCTTTTTTTCTTAGAACTTGTCTGCATTTGTGAGAACATTACATGTTTTCTTCTAATCCTTTCTTCTGTTGCCGCTGATCAAAGCAGTTCCATGTCATTCCTTCGTCTTCTGCATTGTTTACCTGGAGTAGTGCTGGTGACCTGGAATGGCAGAGCTGGGATAATGGCTTCTCAGATTCCTCTGAGTCAGCGGCCAGTTGGGCTGTGTCTGTTTGTCTTGCTTTGAGAACAAGACAGGCATGTGTGTGCCGACTTATCTCACAGACTAGTTTTATTCCTGGTTAGTCCATTTCTCAATGAACTGGAGTCTCTTTGCTGTGGCGGAGTATGTTGATCTTGCAGCACAGATGAAGGAACTCCCACGTGTGCCCATATTGTGTTCCATGATTGTTCTCAGGGCCACCTTCAGACAAATTCTGGGTAAGCACAGCTTACATCTGGCTTCTCTGAAATCCTCATCAGACTTGAAGAGTCGTGCAGGGAGAGCCAAGAGGAGGACAGAGGGATGGTGATAGCAGGAGGCAGTCTCTGGAAAACGTGGCAGGGAAATCAGTAACAAGTGCTGGTGGCAGCAGCAGTGGTGCCATGGTCGATCATGGTGGGAATGGGGAAGCATGGGGGAGCTGGTGGGATGGATGGAAGAGGAGGAGGTTGGGACCTGGCCATCAGGTGCTTTGGAGAGAATGTGGGGAGACATGGGGCCATCACTCTGAGCCGGGGAGGGGGGAGGATTTAGGGCAGAGTTGGCAAAAAGGTGGGAGTGAGTTGGGTGAGAGTCTAGGGAGAACATATGAGGGGTTTCTGCATGAGATTGGGAATTACAGGGTGTCTCTTGGACAGAAGGATTTGGGGAATTCGTGGTTTTGGTACTCATCTCTTTGGATCAGTTCCTCTGTAAGAAGTCTGGTCTTTGAGGACAGTAGGAGTTTCAAATGTGACATCCCCACACCTGCTTAACCAGGTGTTCTGGCTGTAGACAGGGGTGTATATTCAGGATCTGTGTTTCCCACAGCATCTCTTGTTTTGTGTTAATCTGTGTTCCAAGGCAGACCAGCATTACTAATATATTCATTCCCTACCAAGAAAAAAACCATCGGTGTGTTGGTTGAGGCCATGCTGTGTGTGTGTGTACCACATCTCTGCCCTTCAAATCCTGCCTGGGCGAACACAGCAAATAAATTAATGTTTGCCATAGGATCTCAGTGGAGTTGATTTCTGAGCTTTGAAACAGCAGATTTGTAAATTAAAAATATATTTAAAAATTAAGCTATATTTCAAATGATCTGTTGTGGGCCCTAGTTTTCAGTAGTCATTATTACCATCCACGGGGCACTTGGATCGTGCTAGGGTACTTGCAGCAAAAGATATTTGGATCAAAGAGACAATGTTCTGCACCAAGGTGACTTCAAAAGCAGTTTTCCTCAAAAATGTTTGTTCAGGTGCAGAGGGTGGGAAAAAGGAATATTGTTTTAGGCAATCGGCGTTGTACATCAAAAGGTAAATGTCCCCATATATATACCTAGTGTGAACTCAGAGTGTCAGTCAAGGTGTCTCTGGAAAGGAATACTGACAGCACTGGTTACTAATGAAAGAGAAATTATTCTTGTGAAGAAGTGCTTTGGTCCCTGAAAGTTTCACTTATCTTTATTGCTCTTAAATGTTTTGGAGCTGTTGAGGTGGTTTTTAAAGAAGAGAACCCCAGATAATGGAGTGTGTGAGAGTGGATAATTGACTATAGTTTGTTGGTTTGCTTTGCCTGAACATAGTTGCCACACAGGTAACTCTTGTATTTTGGGGAAATGTGAGGCTCAGGTGTAGTTTGTGATGTGTTATAGTTCAGCAGAATGTGTGGAAGAGCAGTAAAACCCTCTGCCCCTTGCCAAGTCGATAATAGCATGGTAATAGGTTGTGTTTTATGCAGACTTCTTTTTAAAAATATAAAGTACTAAAGAATATTGTGACTACAGAGACGCCTGCTTTGACTCACTTAGACAAATGTGTGCAGTGGTATGGGCAGGAAATGGAAGGACAGAGAGCACATGTGGAACCATCTATCTGAATTAGCTGGCTGGGGGCCAGGAGACTGGAACTTGCAACATTTGCCATGATTAGTAGAAAATGAAACAATGGTTTTGTGTAAGAATAATGGTTCTTGTATTATTCTGGGCCAGTGAGGTAGATCCTGCAGGAGACAGATGTATGTTTAAAGGTGGTGCCTGTGGAACTGAATGATGTGGGAAGGTGAGTAATTTGGAGGGATGAACAAGTTTAAAGTGAGGGGTGTGCACAGGAGGAAAGCAGCATGTATTTTTAGGTCTAAGGTCTATTCTCCTGTTTCATCTCTTGAAAGAGAGGCATAAATAAACAGACCACTGCTCTCTTCTCCAAAGCACAGAGAGAGAATCACAGAAACATGATCATCTCCAAGACAGACAGAAGCAGTGCTCCAGTAACCAGGAGCTGCTGGGCTGGGCTGTGTAGACATGCTGACAGACCCAAAGTGAATCAGTGTAGGCACCTGATCCTCACCATCCTTAGGCACTCCTTGGCCCCAGGACTTGAGGCTGCCTGTGTTTGGGTAACTGTGGGCACGTGTGCATGGCTAGTATAAAAAAAAAAGAGCCACATACATCACATATGTCCCAGACTGTATGTAAAGATGGCCAGCTTGTAATGCTTCCCTGTGACAGGCACTTGGGTTCAGACAAGCAATTTTGCCTCACTGATTAGTAAATATTTAAAGAATTTTCTGCCTTTCCAAAAGGGTGGCACTCTTGGCCACGCCTACATACTGAGTTTGTGGTTGTTTACAACAAAACATGATTAGGATTTCTTTTGTTTTAATGGGCGTGGAAGAGGGCTTGGCTTGAGAGCTGATGGAAGAATGCAGAGGGGATTGCAATGGGAGCTTCATTTTTCCTTTGTCTTCACCCTTTCAGTTTCACTTAATCTGTCCCTTTGTGGGATGATGCCACATTGAATTCTCGTGTTAATTTAGATAGAATCTGAAGCCTAGTTAGGATTAGGCCAAAAATTTATCCTATCAGGCACTTCTGAAATCTCTTTGGAATATGGGATAAAAAACCCAAAGCAATGCAACCCCCTTAAGGTGCAGTTTATACTAAAGGTTAATGTTGGATCAGTTCATTCAGTGTTGTGTACAGCATTTGCTTTATGCTGATTTTTAATCTGTTTTGTGTTGTCTTAGTTAAGTGAATTTTAAATACAAAAATTAAACAGATTTTAATTTCACTTTTAAAGTAATAGAAATACTCCTGAAGAGTGTTGTACCCATTTAGCTGTTGGTTGCTTTTAGACTGTGTGTAACCCACTTCAGCTGTAGCTGAGGTACCAGGTATAACTTTAGCATTGTCTACCACCTGATTGAAGAACCTTTGAATTTTTACTTTTTTTTAAAAAAGGACCCTTAATAAAATATTGGTTGTATCAGGGTTACTGTGTTAGTCATGAAGACCAAAGTATAAATGTAGCTGAATTTTAATTTTTATTTAATGTATTTATGAGGAGGCAAAGTACATAGCAACTGCAGCTTTTCAAAATGTTGAATTTCTTCTGTAGGAAGAACACCCTCTTTGAACTGGGGAAACTTTGTCTTTGTTGTCAAACACAGCATTGTATGACCATGCTGGTTCACCTTCTGTTACCTTCAGCCCATCTCTGCTCCATCTCATGGGAAGCCTCAGGCTTAGAAATGAAGGAGTGAGCTGTGCTGGAGGTGGCAGAGTTGGATCTACAGGTGGGAACTGAATTTAGTACTAAACCACTGCTGCATGTTCTGTTTGGGGAGACCTCTGCCTGCAGCTCTGGAGCTGTGGAAGTGCAGTCTGGACCTGGGAAAGGTGGGAGGAGAATGTATTTTCTTATATTTTTGCATGGGGAAGATTTTGCTATTGCGCATTCCGTTGTTTTTGATTTTGCTGGCAGAAGAGGAGGAGGAGGAAAGCTGAGGAATGGCCATCTGAGACTTTTCGGAAGGGGAGAGAGAACCCCTACCTGACATCGCCTGTGGGTGACAGGGAGAGACACACACAGCAGGTCTTTATTTTTGCAGTGGGAGGTATGTGTGTGTGCATTGTCAATTGTCCGTGACAGCTGACGTTGGGGGAAGGGAGCTTTTGAGGGGAATTCAGAGATTTAGACCAGGGAATCTGTGCTTCGATCAAAATGCCTCAGTTCTGGTTCATACCAAGGGACTCAGTTTGAACGTGGTTTTTGGATTGAAGTATCAAGGCAGTTTTGGTTGGGTGTTTTTTTGTTTCAGCTTCCCCACCTTCACTAGGAGGGCATGTTTTGCCAAAGGATCATTTGGAAAACCTGAAGGAATGTGGCTGATGTGAATGACAAGGTTACTATTCTGACCATTTTGACAAATTCATTGAATTTGTAAAATCTGTTCCTTTCACAATTCGTTTATGCTTTTATAGTATTTGATTGATGGAATCTTGAATTTTGTTTTAATTATTTGCATAGGGTCACACAAAGTATTAAGTTAAAGCCATGGAAAATAGCTTTGCAAATTCTTATTGCTCTGAAATTTAATTAAAAACCTGCAAACTTTGTCATTCATCATTTTACCGTAGGAGTGTATTTCTTATGGAGACAATCTAATATCCTGCAGCAGCTTCATGGCATTACAAAAATAATTAATGGACCCTTTTAGGGCAATGTGTGTTGCTACAATGTGGAATAATACTTCAGTGTAGTAAGTGAATGGTGTGCTAGGAAACACTAATCCCTTGTGTATAGTAACAGGAAGTATGAATATTACTTATTAATAATAATATAAAACACCTTCACACACATGCCTTTTCTGGGCATGTCTACCTTTTTGTAAACGACAGCAAATTTTAATTACAGAAAACTGGTGAGAAACAAGAAGGATTTGTGTAATTAAGATGATCTGTTTATTTAAAAGTCTTCAGAGGTTGAAGAGATGAAACTTAGCTGAATGTGAGGGATGACTGTTGTGCAATAATGCCCCTTCATTCCCCTTTCATAATAAATCTCCGCAGAGTATTCATCTGAAGGGCTGGATGCCAAAAAGAACAGGTTCGACTTGTCTGTGAGGATTTACACCACAGTAAAATGCACAACTGCTTTTGTAGAGGTCATTGTGAAGGTCACGGAGCCAGTACTCACAGCTGAATGGGAGCAGCCTGGAACAATGGTGTGAGAGGTTGGGCTGCCTGAAATCGGTGTTTAAAACCTCATCTGAAATGTAGCAATGAGCTGGAATCGCTAAAACACACGACTTCAAAGCATCTCGGCTGTTTTGCAAGAAATAAATGGTCTCTTTTCCAGTAGTTTGCATCTGCTGAATGTAGCTCCAAGCTCAAAAAGCAAGAGTGCCCAATTCATTACAACTAACATTGAAATAACTGAGTATGTCTAATATAAACACTCTCAAACTATTAATAATTGCCTCTTTCCAGTTTTAAAAAACCTTCATTGAATGCTGGGTTTAATGACCTGAAATTCGGCACACCTTTTTTTTTTTTCTTACAAATAAGGCCTGGGTTTGACCATAGGGTTGCTATGTCTTTAAATAAAAGATGATGATCATTTCAAATGGCAACCAGCCATCGGTGGGGTTTAGTGCAGAGATTAATTAGTAAACTTTGGAATGCGCTACAGCAAATGCAGCTGATTGGCAATAGCATGTGGAGCAGCAACTGGTGGAAAGCTGGTGCTGCTCAGCAGCAGAGGTATTTCCAAAAAGACTTAAGGGTGCTGTGATGTTCTGTGCTTTAAATGGTACTGCAGTGATTGCATCAAGCCACCACCAGTTCTCTGTTTATGCAGTTTGGTAAATGCACAGATTAAAGAAATCCAATGTGCGTTTGGAAAGAAAGCAAGTTTTCTTGTGTTGTTTTGGTCAGATGAAGTGCACGCTGTGAGTAAAGTGATGATGCCTCTGAACACCACTTTACAGAGGATTGTAGTTTGTCTGCAGTACATTTTGCAGTTTTTTTAACTAGGAAGGCAAATGTCAAATACTGAGATAGGTGTTATTTAAAAAAGACACTGAAGGGAATGCAATCAATTCAATGGCTATTGCAGTAAGCTATTTGTGAGAATTCTTCTCCACTCTTTAAAATGATACAAATTTCTGAGTATGTGTGTCTGCATGATTTATAATTGCTTGCTGTTTTCTTTTTCAGTTTTTAAATATGTGATTAGACAAATTTAGAAACTCTGTAAATTGGCTTTCTAAGGATGCTTAATTTATTTGGTATGAGTAATGGACCCCATTATGTATAGTCCCTAGTGGGACTATTTCCTCACTTTGTTTAGGCCGTGGGATTGGGGCCCGGATAATAAAATTAGGATGATTTATATAATAACTAACTATTCTTGAGACACTACTTGGAAGCAAAATATACTTCTTAAAATCTATTTAATAATATTGTCTTAGTCTCCTGATGCCCACCTTCAGTAAGAGAGGGATGGCTTTACCAATTAAATTGGTAAGAAATCTCGCACCAGTCCCACTGGGTTTTTGCTTTGGAAATGGCTCATGCATCTGGAATAGACTGGTAAAATTCATCTGACTACCTATATCCTGAGTCTTGAGCTAAAGTCTCAACTTTTATATGATGTAGTCATATACATTTTTGACCTAAAAGTGGCGGAGGTGCTTGATCTCTTGAGATATGGATCATCCTGGCTTTGACCCAGAAAACTCTTTAGCAATTGCTTTAAAATGAAGCAAGCATGTATTCCTGTTGGCTTCACCCTCAGCCCTGTGACTTTGTCCTCGGTGCAGTTCAGTGCCTGGGGCCCATCCATGTATCCTGGCAGATCTGTGGTGTCCAACACCTGGTTATGAGCTGCTCAACTTCTGAGCTGTTGGAACAGTCCGTGGAAGGACAAGGAGCAGAGGCTGGAGTTGTCAGGGTGCTGGTTGTGTCTCTGGGGGCCTGTTTCTGCAAGCCTCTGCTTCCTAGACCGTGGTGTTTATTGCACAGGTAATTGCAGGGAAGCGGATGGGCTCAGTTTATGCAATCAGGTTTGGGCTTGCTTGGCTCTCTTGGACTGGACTTGTAGGCCACGATCCAGACAAAGTAATCGGAATGCGACTGCTCCTTTGACTTTGTGAGGCTCTTTGTGTGCTCAGAGCTGGGTAGTTTTCTAAGCTGAATCAATGTTTCTGAATCTGGTAAGTGTATGATAAAATTTTCTGATAGCAAATAAATTTGTTAGCTTGACATGCCTCTAAATAAATCCTGTGTGTAAATGTGCACATGATTGGGGAATTACAGGATTGTGCAAACATTCTATGACAGTATTTGTTTAAAACTGTTTAGCTCATACCCTTGATTATTTGTGTCTGGGTGTATCTGTGTGTACACACAGAATTGAAACCTCCATGCACATAAAAAGCATCTCATTAAAAACTGCAGTATTTGAGCACTGCAATCAGCTAATTACTGAGATGTGGTTATTTTCTCCAAACTAAATCTACTGTGTGTATGTACACTACACGTATCCAAGTATGTTGCAGAGTATTATGAATAATTAAAAGCAAACTGTAGCCCTTTACAGAAGCAAATGCAGGTACATTCAGTGATGCATTTTCCTGGCCAGGCAGCTGGTTTGCTGTGACTCAACTATTGTATGAATTATAGAATGCTCTTTGTAGCACTTGAGGGCTGCCTCTTAGCGTTGGTCTAAATCTGAGATATGAAAGGTTAAACAAAGTCTGAATTTCGTTGACTGGATAGCAAACAGTCACTGCAGTTCCCCAGTTTTGGTAATGCCCTGGAATGGCTGACGTAGCTGCTGGAGTAGCTGAGCTGGGGGTTAGGTGATTTTGTAAGGTGAGCTGCTTTGAGGCTCCGTCAGGCTTTTGTTCCTTGTAGGTCTCTTGGCCAATGCTCTGTCCTAGTAATAAATGTTTCAGCCAACACAGCAATGGCTGTGAATAAGGAATGGGGAGAAAAAAGTTGATGCAGTGTTGTGTTTTAAGTGTGACCCAAGATGAATGTGAAACCAAAGGAGAAAACATGTTTTTTTCAGTGTACTACCAGTTGATGAAAGTTTACACCCAGAGCTAGGGCAAAGTTACTTAGGCTGTTGGTGATTTAAAGGGTGCTTTGAATTTTTTGTTCAACCTTTTAGATGTGGCCTTGCCATCTTTTGCTGAAAATGTTATTTTCCTCAGAGTTATACATCTTAACCTTCATTTTAATTTTCTTGTAAAATCTCGGACGATTCAAAACAAAACCCAAAAACCCCACCTTGGATTATTAAGCCAAATGTGCTGTGAAGGCTTCTTGAGCAGCTTGCCTTGGCACGCTGAAATTAATGTGGTTATAGTCCAGCTCTGGTGGTGGTGGGGAAAAATACCCCTCCAAACTGTCAGCACTCGGGAAAGGAAACACAAAAACCTATTATTATTCATATGTACTGTAGAGTTTCTGATTTGCTCCCATTGACTTGAGCAGTGCAGTATCAGTTACTGCGATGCCTGTAGCGACGGGCTTGTGTTTCATGTAATGAAGTGAAAGGGCGATGCAGATGCACAGTAGCCCAGTGTTGCTGGATGGATGGCTTCCAGGTAGATGGACTCCTGGGCTGACTGGCTCAGGAGGCACTTTGCTGTGGTCAGCCAAAAAATCAGCTCTTGCTGGTGAGTCTGGAAGTGTGTGCGCGCGCTGAGCCAGTCTCTTTATAAACCTGGGGATTGTAGCACTGATTAGACTCAAAAGGCTTGGCAAATCCTAGTTGTGTGGGAAGCTCAAGTGCAAAAACTTGCCTAATTTTCTTTATTTAAATCAGTACCGTCCTGCTTGAGGCCTTTTGGAAAGCACATCTAAGGGGAAGGTGTTTTAAGTTAACAGTGTCTCGTGTTCACAATATAGGGTATTTTCACTGGAAAAGGGTGTGCTTACGGTTGCCTTCCACATGCTTTTGCCATATTAAACGTGGAAGCGCTCAACTCTCCTGCATGCACATACTGTCTTTTGTGAAATTTGTACTTAAAAGGTTTAATATCTCCAAGTTTGCTTTATGATCAGCAATTCTTTGAACTCGCAAACAAGAAAGTGTGTATGACTTCAAATGGATATTTGAAGTCTGATTTGAGGAATGCTTATGTTGATTTTGACCTTAAAATGTGAAGTTTGATCTATGTCTCAAAACTGCAGTGTTGAAGTGGAAATGTAAATACAGTCTGATTTTTTTTTTTTTTAGATACCTGTAAAGTGTGCCATATCTCTTAAAGACAGGGACTTTATTCCAGAGATCCTGGATATTCAAACCATGGAAATCTATTCTGGTTCATAAGGCCTCGGGTTCAGGAGCTGTTCTCTAATCATCAGAGTTCACTCAATGTGCTTTTGCTCAGGAGACACCAATCTGTGGTGGTTTAGATGTGAATATCACATTTTTGGTAATTGTGAAGCCTCATAGACCAACGAAGGGCTAACGGTGGAAGCTGACTGAGATGATTTAGAGTTTTATGTAAGCACATAAAGCTGTAAGTTGTCTTGTTGTGTTTGGGTTTGAAAAGCACTTTTTAACTACTTTGGCATCTCGCTTTTATTCTCAAACATCTGCTTTAGATTGTTTGCCATAAAAGTGTAAGAATTAATCTTGCGCTCGTTTTTGTTATTGCTACCAGAAACCAAACTATTTTTATTACTTCTTGTATGGGGATTTGGACCCTGAACTATTTTCAAAGTTGAGGAGAAAAGGAGTTTGTATTTTATTTTCTTCATCTCCCCCTCCCTCCCTCTTCCCAAATTTACAGGTGAAGCTAATTAAATTACAGTTTTTAAGTGCACAAAAATGTTAGGCATGGCTTGTTAAACTGTACAGTAAGTTCTACTGTGCTTTATTTTTGTCCAATATTAAGAGTTGTAAAGGAATTAAAATGATCATCTCATTTTGGTTTGTTTCTCAGAGCAGCAGCTGCCCTGAGCCAGGATAAGACATTTGCATCATCTGTGGAGAGCCTGGTACATATTTTACTGAATGGAAATAATATATGAAAGTCAAAGAAATTAAAAACTTCCTATATGTTTAGTCCTTTGGTTAACAAATATTTTTAATACTTGTTCTCAAGGCTTCCTTTCTCTGAGATTCCAGCTTGTTTGTGCTGTTTCCCAAGCAGCAGTCAGTAGCCATGGCATGGGATGTCAGCACAAGCCCTGATCTCCAGCACGCTGTGTTTGAGCAATTGCTTTCCTGTGTTGGGTATTATTGAAAGTCAAGGCATTCTGCTGATGTGGGTCCCTCCAGTACTTATGCCAGAGCATACAGGAATCTTCCTGCCACAATGGAAGTGTTGTTTTTAAGGCAAAACTGTCTGTTGTAAGCCCATAGCAGGAAATACTCAGGCAGCCTCTCTAAGTTGCTCGAAATGCTGTATTTGTGCTGCAGTTGCTTTCACAGCAGTCTCCTCTTTCAGAATCTGTGGCAACACTTGCCTTTTTTTTTCCTTTATTTGAATACAAGTGTTTTAGCAAAAGAGTTCACAAAGGAGCCAGTGAACAAGATAAAACAGATGAGGCATCTTTTTACTTTACAAACAGATAAATAGGATTTTTCTGGGACTAAGTGAAATTGCCATGTGATTTTATCGCTGTTTTTGCTGCCAGCTTTTATTTTGTCTGAGACTGTAGATTTTTCATGGCAGGAACCATTCCCATTTCTTTGTGTTAAGGATGCCTTAGATATTTCGGGTTATTGTGCTTCAAGGAGCAACGAAGCCGTAGCCACTGAAACCAGAGCAATGCAGTAGGCCATGGTAGTTCATGGAGGGACTTTATGCAATGCTCTCAGGATCAGCCAAGGTTTACAAAGAGGCTTCTTGAGCCTGTGGAGTTCTGTGAATCCTGTCAAAAGGACTGGTAAAATTCAGGTACCATTGGAAGTAAGTATATATAACGTGGAAAGCTGTCATGCCTGTGGTTCAGATTTAGGCATCATTTTGATACACCCACTTAAAACATAGAAACTTGCACTGGAAGAAACTAAACCTCTCTGGACGGACAAAGGAGTATGTTTTGTGCATATTAAAATGCAGTTGCTTCTGCCCCAGGGAGGTTTTTTGTTTAGTTTGGGAAAATTAGTATGTGTTTTCAAAGCAGTGCTGTGAAATGTGTGTTACGGTTGCAGTGGGTCCCTTCCTGTCCCAGAATAACTGGTTCATGCTTACTTGTGCACTCTGCATGCAAATCAGAAAAAAAAAAGCTAGTAATACGACTTCTACTGTAAGTAGCAATTTCTAAATGCATTGCTAACAGGTTTCAGTTTTCATTTAAAACTTTGTAGTAAGTACAGACCACAAATATTATTATGTATCACGTGCTGCTAACATCTGACACTTTTTTAGTTTTTTAACTTTAGACTTCAGTTTTTCTAAATTCCTCCTTTTTATCTTATTGCCTGTTTCTAATAATTCACTCTTCCTGTTTTTCTATTCTATTCACGCTTTTCCTTTCATCTGCCTTTATTGTCCTTTTCTTCATATTTTATTCCTTTTTTTGTTCCTGTTGCTATAAAAACTTCCCAGCTTTCTTTTGCCAGACGATTATCAATCCTTAGTAGTCCCACCTTAAAATCTAGTTATTCAAGGAATCTCACTTTATTTCTTCCCTTTATCAGGCAGACATAAGCCATGCTGAATATGATGTTCTGCATCTTTATCAACATTTATCTAGGTCTAGGCTGAATACTCGGTAAAACAGGGAATGTGTGTCTGACTTACAGAGTTTCTCATCTTCTACAGACGAGGTCAGCTTTCTGTTTGGTTTTGTTATTTTAAGCAGTCTTTCATTTTAAATCATCCATCAGACTTTGCATTCCTCAAAAGTGATATTGTAGAGCTGTGGCTGTTTGGATGGGGGGAAGCTGCTTTAGAGGATCCCAGGAAAGCAGATAGTGGAGTACAGTGATGTGTGATTCTTTATGAGCTGCTGCTCTAATAAAGCAGCTGATTTTGGCAGGTTCCACTGTTCTCCAGGAAATCCTAAATAATTACCTCGCACAACAGAGGGATTATATCAGCATAGCACACAGCTTTACTGCAACAAAATAGGAACACCAGTAGATTCACCTGTGGGAAGACTCTCACAGTTGTCACTGGAGGGTGAGCAATGTGCTGTGCTCCACTGCTGTGTCTGTCCCTCTCTCAATGTTATTCCTCACAATACACAAAGTGGCATTTGTCAAATTGATTTCTACTTTACGTCCCTTGAAAAATCAGGCCCTTAATGTGTGTATTTAAAACAACCTTTTGTTAAAGTTTTAAATCCTGTAATTAGCCTGGCTACTGTTGATAGCTGATACTGTGCTTTTGATAGCCAAATCAAAATGACCAGGGCTCCACAGGTTTGATGGGAGAGACCAAACAAAAGTTTGATTAATTCTACTTAATGCTGTATTGCTAACATGGCACACTGAGAATTGGCATAACAAACTGAACAGAACAGGATCTTGGAGTCACCTGCAGTGAAACATTTCTCTGAGAAATGGGCAGAACCTGCAGTTATACCCTGAGAAGGGCTGTGTTGGTGACAGCCACAGTAGGAAAAAGAATGTGTGAGCTGATAGTGAGGTTTGAAAACGCAACTGGCATTCCCAGGGCGTCGGAACACCACACAGCAGCCAGTGGCATGGCTCTTCAGGCTAGCTGAGAGTGGCCAAACAGGTACTGTGTGCAGGGTAAGGGCTGTGGGACCAGAGCGAAAGGAGCAGAAACAGCTGAGCTGTGTACAGTGGGTTGCACAGAAATGAGTGCTCAGGAGCTGAGACACTGTCGGGAGCAGGATTGAGAAACCAGGGCTGAAAATCAGTGACCTGTGGGCTTGTTAGTAACATGAAAATGCTGTTGTGCTTTAATTCTTTGTTTCCAAAAATGTTGCTGTCTTGTGTCGTGGGCTATCCTTTGAACAGGGCTGGAGATTTTGAGGAAAGCTTGGCAGTTCCTGCCAGAACTCTGGAGTCTCCACTGAAAACAAGTGAGTGACTTGTTGCACCAAGCATCCAGACTATCCCCTGAATCCTGCCTGGGCTTCAGCAAGCAGTGCTGGAGAGGACAGTCCCAAGCAGGGGCTGCAATCCATGGACATGAGGAAAGGGCACTGGGCTTTTCTGTGCAGGGAGGAGGCACTAAATCCTGCTGCTGGCAGGGGCCCAGCAGAATTGTATTTCGGCGTGTTAGATGGACATGGGCTTTATTCTGAGAGATTAGAGAAATGGGGCTTTTTGGCAGGAGCTTAAAGATAAGTCTGGTCAGGTAATTACTTATGTCAGAAAGCTGTAAAGGAAAATTTTGGAGGCAAGTAGAACTGGTGATGTGATTTAACCCGTGTCACTCCATGGTTAATTTCCCAGATACCTGTTTGTGTGTAACAAATCACATATATCTGACTGTCTTTGTTAATATCTTCTTCACTGCTGTTGATCTCTTGGTTTATTTATGCCATTCCTAAAGAAAGCACATCTTTTACATCTGTTTTGGCATTTGGAAATCAAATTAAGTTATTGTGGAGGGGAAGAAAAAAAGAAGTCTAAATTTAGTAATTTAATCAGATTGTTATTAGGCATCTGAAATCATCTACTCTGGGGATATAGGGGGCGGTGACAGTCCTGTATCTCTGGTCCTGCCACATGTGGTCAGATTTTGTATTTGAGATCAACAGGAAATCTAATGTTGATTCTGTTGCTTTCTGTCAGATCATTTGTTCTCTTTCAGTTTTGCTTCTGGAATATCCCTGTAGCATTTCTCATAATCAAGTGAAGAATTTAAATTTATTTTTGATTTTTCAAGGGCAGAAGAAAGAGAAGTTGGTTTCAGATATTTAAATCTTCGAAAAAGCCTCACTGGCATAGGAATTTTAGGCTAAAGAATGGAATTATACATTTTAGCTTGACATAGTTTGTGTTTATTTAAAAAGGCTGTGGAAGACAGAGAGGGTAAAGGTTAAAATAATATTAACTGAGCCCTCCAAATCTATCAGTTTCATTCTCCTTTTCCTGAGTATTACTGTAGTCAAAGTAGTTAATCAGAATCAGAAAACCCCCTTAGCACTACTGACATGTATTTGTCAGTAGTCATTTGAGAGGGTGTAAACTGGAGGGGGGAAAACCCCCACAACAAACCAGCTTTTGGCTCAGACTGCATTGCCAGAGATACTTGCATTAATATCCGTAAGGAGTTGTTAACATGAAATCTCTCCAAAACCTGAATTCTGTTACGAGCTGAACAGTAAAATAGTTTCCTAAGACTGCTTATACCGAAAAATTCCAGGAATTTATAGTTTTGTTTTAACATTCACTTGAAAACGTTTGGATAATTACACACTCAGATGACGGTGAGTCAAAAAGAGCCTTTGTTAATCTCTCTGTTGTGCCATGTACAACTGAGGCAATACTGGGGGTGTTTTAGTAGTGTTGTGCCTGGCATCTCACAGTCCTTGGTTCTTTTTAAGCTCCTTACGCCAGGCTTGGGTGGGCGACCTGGCAGTGAAAAGGGTTAAATAAAAATAACATTGCTGCAAACTGACTTAATGAGACGTAACACAAATACTGCTATTTCTGTTATCTGACGTGTGCTGTGCTCTGGAAGTGTGGTGATAGCAGAGCTGAGTAAGTTCCTAAGCAGAGAGAGAAATTAAAAAAGGAAAAAGATTGGCTGCAGCAACCCATCCAGCTGCTGCTAGTGCAGAAACATGCCTTGTCTGGACAAGTTTTACTGACCCCAGTCTCTGGCTTCTGTCTCTTGCCTGGGGATGTTTTTGTGGCATAGCTGTTCCTCCTCTTTCCCCTACTAGTGCATTTTTGATGTCAGTCTCCTTTCTCCTCCTCAGTGCTTGAAAGGTTTCTGAGAAGACTGTCAGTTCTTTTTTTTTGCTGCTGAGGGAAGAGGGTGAAGGAAGGCAGGGAAAGGGAGAGAGGACAGGATGGGAAGAAGTATAAATGCTGCACCTTGAGCAGATATTTCTGGACTCTCTGTGCTAAAATAACCTCTTTCTGCCAGCAGGCAAATATTGATAAACCTGGCATTTGCCAAGAGCCCCTCCCCAAATCTGTGCAAAAGGTGCACTGATACACTATAATTTTGATGTTCTGATAGCCATGATTCTTCCTAAAAGAGCATTGTGTTTGTTTAAAATAAGCTCCTTGTCACTGCAAGGGCAGCTCTTCTCTATGTATAATCCATGGCTTTTCTTTTATTAATGCCATGTTGTATCGCAGTCTGAAACTGAAATTGGCCACAGTTTTTGCTTCTTACTATTTCAACTGAGAGATGCCTCAAACAGTATATTTGGATAGTGAAAAGTAAATCAGCAAGTCAGTTTTATTTCTAATGCAAAGAAATTATTTAACCCCTCTCTCCCAGTTTAATCCTGTACTTCTCTCATCTCAAACCATGCAGTACATGACGGAAAGTCAGTTGCTCACAAATCCATTGCTGTGCAGGCTTTTACATAAACAAAGTCCTAAGGATAAGCAGATGCCTTCCTTCTAATTAGCAGCATGTTTTGTGGTTCCATACATTCCAGTATGTAATAGACAGCTCCGGTGCCTAAAATAATCCCAGAGAAAACACTCTTATGCTGCGAAGATAGAGGTGGGAGGGAGAGGAGGCAGGAAAATGTGTTGCTTGTGTTCTTGGAAGCCTTTTCCATCTCCGTTTGGATACTGTCAGCTTCTTTTACACAAACATTACAGCATCCAAGGGGAATTAGAAATACTTAGCCATAACCACAACATCAGATTTTAGGTTTCTAAGGAGAAAGCAATGCAGAAGCAGGATCTTGGCTCCACTGCTTTCATTTTGGTTTTAGCATGCTGATAAATGCCTCCTAATGCTGAGAAGAGGTAAGGCCAACTGTCTAGGTAGAAAACAGGATATTTAAAAATCTTACCTCATATATTCAAAATGGTTTTTGTATCTGTAGAAGTGCTGTGTAAGTCCAAAGTAACAGTTCCTGTCTGGTGTGGTCTCTTTTTAAAGTTACACAGGAGCATCCCTTTTATACCAGTCTGTTGTAAAGTGGTTAGGGACCACTTGGGACAGAGAGACAAAAGTGGGGATGCTTCTGGTCAAATGGCTTTTAACTGAGATACTAATGATCAAATTGAGCCCTTTAACTTCAACAGGGTTCTTTTTGTGAATTGCCGCTTCCCAACATCAATGGAGTAGGAAAGGCAAGGCTTTTGGTTTACATCCCAGCCTTCTGCACTGCTCTGTGCCATACGTAGTGCTTGGGACCACACTAGCCTGTGCAGGGCTAAACAAGCAGGAAGCCCATGAGCTCAGGAGCCCAAAGGCCAGACAGCTATAGGGCAGGAACAACAGCTGGTCATGGGGATTTTTTACCCATTGCTAAGTGGAATGTAATGCATGTTGCCAGAGCCCATCAGCTAAAGTTGTGATATTGGGAAATGAAAACAAATGAGCTGTCTCATACAGCTGCATAATCTCCTTGAGGTGCAGATCTGCTGGCTGGACACAAATCAGTGCAGTTGTTTTGCCATGCAAAACTACATCCTGGTTCCTACTGCTTGCACCTTGGCCCAGGATGTGGGTGAGAAAGACGTCCGAGGGAGTCAGTGCTTGGAAACAGATGAACCAGAAATCAGCTGCCAATGTTTAATGGTGAAGATAAATAACTAATGCAACAACTTACCCAGGAGATGTGCCTAGACCTTTATGATCTGGAATCGCTAAGCCTAGATTGGGCACCATTCAAAATAAGGTGTTTTGGCTGAACTGCCAGTCCTTGGGGTTCATGCAGGAACACAAAATATCATGGCCTGTGCTGGATGTGAGCTCAGACCAGCTCAAGGGTGGACAGTTTCTATAATGCAGCTTCTCTTCTGATATTCTGCTGCTCTCAAGGCCACCACAGTGTTGGTGATCGATTCCACAGCTCACAGAGAACTCCTGGCATGGCTCAGTGGCTTCCTTCCCATGACCCATACCACTGGTATGCTGACCAGGCTCCCTCCCCACTTTCAAAGGAGCCTCCTCACAATGGGTCGGTCATCTGAGAGTTAATGACCATCGTGATCCCTTCTGACCTCAGGCACCTTGGGAACCCCACAAGGAGAGGAAGACAAAACATTTTCATCCTGTCCTTCCAGGAGTTCCCAGGGGTGGGCATCTGTAGCAGCATAAATGGTGGTGGGGAAAGAGGCCACTGATGAGCCCAATCCGTGTGTCAGGAGCCTTCCTGTGTCTCTTGGCCAATGTCAGCAGAAGTCGCTCTCATTAAAAACGTGTTGGGAATGCACTGGTGGCAACTCCACTAACAGTGAGCAGCTGTTCTGGTGGTGCCCTCCAGAGACGTGGCTCCTGCAATCTGAGCTGCTCCCTTTTTCCACACACAAGTAATTTCCCAAAATATTTGCTGTGGTTTTGATCTTTACCCGAAACTGAATTTTCTTTTCTATGGCTGGAACAAAATTTGGCTGGGGAAAGAGGGAGACTTCACTCGCCAGGTGAGGCTGTACACATGTAAAATGTTGGTATGTTTTTCCCTCTGGGTTGGTTAGAGTCAAAGGTATTGCTAAAAATTCAAATCTAAAAGTCTTATTAAATCTTCTACAATGTGTATAACAGGCTCACATAAATGGAATCAGTAGTACAACATTTTCATGAACTTGAATAGATGTAAATTGACAACTTCTAGCAACACAGAACACCTTGCACTTGTGTCTTAAAATATCATGAAGTGGAATTAGAGCTGAATTTTTAACCTTTCTTTTCCTCCTTTTTTAAAAAAAAAAATGAAGTGTGGCACCCTGGTTTTAATGTTTTAGCGATAATTTGTGGCACAGAGATAAGTGTTCTAACCACAAGAGCTGGAGTGACTTGTGGATGACTGGAGAACTTTCCTCACCACATTTCACCTCCAGAACAGTCACCATAATGGTGCTGGCAGCAGCCCCTCCAGGGCCCAGGCGATGCAGAAAAAGGCTAAAACTATCTGCTCTCATCACACACATAGAGCCATTTCAGTGGAAAACTTGAGCTGCTGATGTTTCCATAGAGATCAGCTTAGATCCATGATAGCGCTTCTCAGGGGCTTGTGTCTTTGGTTTTCTTAGCTATTTTCTGCAACTCTCTAAACAAAAAATATCTCTGCTCCAAATTCAGAAAGGTCTCTGTCCTCAACCACAAATTTAATTAACAGCGTTCCCCTTCTACTGACCTTTTTTTTTTCCCCTGTCTTTAGTTAATTTTAACTCAATGTCCCTCATTAGGAGCCTGTAGTTTCCACTTGAGGGAGTAGATGCTCACATGAGTGGCCCCAGGGAAGCTCAGCTCAGTAAGTGATCACCAGTGGGAGCCAGGGTTATACACAGCATTACACCGTGGAAAGCTTCCCATCTCCTGTTGCAGACAAAATGTCTACAAAAACAATACTACTACTTTGCTAAATTCCTGCATTTTGCAGATGGGAGGCTCGATTTCTACAGGGAAAGCCGGGCTGTTTGGGGAGACCTCATAGTGCTCTGCCTTTTTGCTGCTGCTGCTAATTTTTGTGAGCACCATAGAATACAGTAGAAAATTGAAACTGTGTGAAAGATCAACAAATCAGTGTAGAATGTCACGCAGCAACATCTGTTAACTTTGGCTGTATCTCATATCCTCCTGACCCCTCCTTTGCAGCCACAAGTCTCCTGTTTTGTGAGACTTCAGAGTGATAGGGACTTGGAGGGGGAGGGCGGGGGGTGGAAATCTCACTGTTTCTCACTGGTCTGAAGGGCTTGCAAAAGTACCATCTGGAATGAAAGTTTAATGTTTGTGTGTTTCTGTATTTTTAGTTATGAAACAAATGGGAATTTGCTGAATGAATTAATTGTATTGCTCTGTAAAAGTCTATCTTGAGAGCTATTAGATATGGGAGCTTCCAAAGCATGCAGAGGGAAAGGAAAGCGGCTTCTCTTTCTAATTAGACCTTTCAGGAAATCATTGATTACAGAATTAAGTAGGTTTTCTCAGAGACATTTGTTTGATAGTACTTTTGATAAAGGAAATTTTAACCTAATAATAATTTTACTAGTGGTACTGGAAGCAGCTATACTCTCTGATGGTAAACTCACCTTCAGTAAAACTTGCCCCTTCCTCCAACCTTGTCCAAACAGCTATAGCTAATGAAACATCACTTCCAGTCTGTAGGTCCTAGTAAAAAATTTAAATCATGAAGAAGGTGTGATGCAGTAGACAGTATGTTCTTAATGGGATGGTCTTTGTCTGGACCAGGTTAATGGTATCAGCTTGTTCTTGCACTGCATTTAAACAAAGTCTAAACAAAACCTTGAACCCAGTATATGGAAATTTGTTTTCTGTCTTTTAACAGGGTCAGCATATTTCACTATCTCCCATTCAAAAGCTAGAGGAAGCTTTGTATGAGTATCAGCCTCTGCAAGTGGAGACATATGGACCACAAGTTCCAGAGCTTGAAATGCTGGGAAGGCTGGGGTAAGTAACACAGCACATTTTAATTCCCATTTCATGGCATTATAGCTGGGACTGTTACCATCTTCAGATTGCCAGGGACCTTTTTTTCTTTCTTTTTTTTTTTTTTAAGCATCTTGATGAAATATTAGACTTCCTGCCCAACCAACATTTTGTTTGGGTGGATAAGCTGAAATTTTTGGTCCTGTAGCCTTTATAGATCTATTGAGAGCTGGACTGGATTGCATTAGTGTTTTTAAGGTTGTCCTTGGCAGTTGTAGTGAAGTAGCTGTTCATTTTCAGTTGCACGGTATTAAAAAATAAATAAATAAAAATCTGGGGCTTAATTTACCCAGCTGTAAGCCAGTAAAAATATTAAAGTTGGGCTGTTTGCCATGGAAAAGGGTAGATTTACTTGTCGGCTGCTGTCTACAGTCAAACTGCGTTTGTGAGAAATGAAGCACAGAGCTTAACTTATGTCAAAAAATATAATGTAGGGCTGGTACAGCAGCCTGGTGGTGTGCAGCCATGTTTGGAAGGGATTTTGGAAGCCTGTTGTGCCCAGGTAATGGAGGATAGGAAGTCCCAGAGTGACGTGTCTGCTCTCTAGAGACGTGTTTGTGGCTGAAATGCCACCTGAAAACGTGTAGCTACTGGGATAGTGTCACCCAACTCATCATGGCCCAACTTTGAAGGTCAACAGCACTTTCAGTGCCTGGAAAACTACATGGCAGAACAAATGTGCAGACTGGCAAGGCAGGAAAGAGTTTTAAAAATAACAGTTTACATTTGACTGTGCAATATGGGAAAACCGAAGCCACAAAGTACTGAGCAAAGCTGAGACAAGTTAGTGTGCAGTTTTGGAGACCACTGAAATCCAAACAGGAATCCCACCTAGTTCACTGGCATGGGAAAAATTGTATCTCATCCAGAAAATGACAGAGGTAGATAGACTTTAAGTAAATAAGCAACCTTATGGTGCTCTAGATAACTCAAGGCTGTCTGGAATTGAAGTTGTCTCCGTTTTTATGTCCTCCTGATGCCTGTAATTTTTATTATCTGATACCAAGATTCTGAGACCAAATATTAATTAGCAGTTTAAGCTTGGGCAGTGCCTGGTTCAGCCCTCACCACCTGTTTGGATGGAGCACAGCTGTGAGGGACCTCCAGTGCGAGGGGAGCTTTGAGGCCCTCCCAGCACTCAGCCTTATCTAAACGAAAAAAAGGTGACTTTTGCAGGAAGGATTCCCACTCCTTTGTCCCTTTCCTGTACCCCCATAAGGTGAGTGCTGGTGTTCAAATCCATCAGGAGCCCTGTGTGATCCATTTCCATCCCATTTAGTTGCCTGTGACAGAGGCAGCTCAACACCTTGGAAAACAGAATCCTTTAAATCCTGCAGTTGTGTTGCAGCGCCCATGTGCGAGTGTGTCCAGAGCAGGGTTTGAAAACAATGCCACAGTCTTTTCCATGAGACACCTTGAAATGTGTCATTTTTCTCCTGCAAGCATGAACAGCCAGGGTTGTTGGGCTTGGCTCTGGAGGAGCACAGGGGTGTGGGGTGGCTCTGGCAGCAAGGGGAGGCTCATGGGTGGGTGGGTTGGTGGTGCCCACCAGAAAAGCTCTTCTGAGTCCTGGGGCTGTTTGCCATTCCAAAACAAATACACCGGTGCTGTGGGTTCCCAGCCAGTGCAGCTCTAACCCTATTCCATGGGGTGTCTGAAATACCTTAAACTGTGTGAGGCTGTTGGTTTATATATTTGTGTTTCTGTGTTTATGTGAACTCATGCGCATTTCCTGTTGATGATGAATGCTTAACTAATGTGCCTCTGTCCCTGCTTTGGGGGTTTCCAGGCAGCTGCATACAGCTGCCTGGGTGAGGCAGAAGAGCTGGGCACAATGACATCCACTCCTCTGAAGATTTTGACTTTCCTGTTCATTTGCACATGTAAAAGGCCAGGTTGGATGGGGCTTTGAGCCACCTGGCCTAGTGGGTGGCACCCCTACTCATGGCAGGGGGGTTCGAACTCGATGGTCTTTAAGGTCCCTTCTAATCCAAACCATTCTATGATTCTAAATGTACTTAATTTCATTTATTTTTTAGTTTTTCCCTCTTTTTATTTTCCTGTTAATAATTTTGCAGTCTGGCTATTTATTGCTGTTAAAAAGTTCCCTCAAATGTGCAGGCTGTTTGTTATCTGAGTTTGTGGAGCCAGAATTATTGCAAAGACACTGCCAACCTGGAGACTTGGAATTCTCTTCTGGTAGCATAATTTATTGACTTCTTTTTTTGTTAAGGTGCAGTTTATTCTCTTCAAAACACTCAGTAGAATGTGCTTTTTGAATATTCACATCTTAACCTCTTACCTTTTGCAAGACCTACTTTAAGTTTCAGCAACAGTGTTGAGTTTATTTCGTAGTAAACTGCTGTAATGAAGGACAGCTGGCAAGAAGGTTTCTAGCAAAAAAGGTTAATCCTAAAGGGGTCATTTAGAACATTTGTTAGCGATCTTTCATTATTTAAAAAAAATTGCTTTTTAAGATGAACTTGTATTATTTGCTTATTAGGCTTTGCAGAGAACTTTGTGAGCAGACCAATAAACTTGGTTCTGCATCCTCCCACTACACTTCTGTGTGGACTTTGCATATTTCGCAAAAAAGGAAATTTATGTTCAAATTGTTCTTAGAAGTTTGTTTTCAGTTTCCTCTGGGGATGAAAATTTTCTTTTTCTTTTGCTAAATACTGCAGAAAAGCATTAACATCCTTATGACACATTTTTTGTTAGTCTGTTGGAAGTCTGGGAATAATGTAGAAGTAGATTTCTTTTTTATTTTTCTTTTTTTCCCCCAACACAAACGACTGGTATAATGTGTAGGGCTTTGTGTCCTTCAACCCCCTGGTAAAGGTCACTTTGGTTGTTCAGACTGAGAGGACCAGCTCGTGCCTGTCTCAGCTGTCAAAAGGAAACGTGACTTGGAGACAGGGAGAAGATACGTGCGAGAGCATCTCCCAAACCTGTGGTGTTGCCCTTGGAGAGCAGTGGAGTCCTGGATCACTGTAACATTCCCATCCTGGGTGCAGGCTCTGCAGCTGCCTGTCCCTCCATGGTGACTGATAGCCCTGAGTCTGTGTGTCTTGGTCTCTGCTCTAAATTACTGCAGCGTTCCGAGATGTGCGTTGGTGAATTGCTGGTTTCTGTGTGGAGCTGAAGGCAGCCTGCTGATGGGAGTCATGTTTTGAGAGCCTTTTCTTTCAAATCTGTTGAGTTGCCAAAGTCATGGCAAGGCTGTGTGACCTACCATGGCTTTTGGGGAGCAGAGGTGGGTGGCTGGGAGAGAGAACATGAAGAGCACTTGGATGCTCAGGCACTCACTGCCATTACTTGGAGGTTTTCTTAGAGGGGCAAAAAAAGGCCTGTCTTTTTTCTTTCTTTTTTTTTTCCCCTTTCTTTTCTATGGGATTTTAGCTGAGCATGCTGAATTTGTGTGGTTGGAGATCTGCATTTTTCTTACTGCAAAACAAAAGAAATGAAAAATATAACAAACTGACATGCCAAGTAGCAAAAGAATAACCCGGGATGGGGATGCAAATTAGTGTGTTGCTTTAAAAATGCTTTTAGTTTTGATTTTAAAGAAAAACAAAACAAAACAAAAAAAACCCTGAGGATCAAAATGATGTTTGTTTGAGGTCTTGAAAAATGTAAAGACATTCTTGGCAGTAATTGTAAGTATGTATGTGTAGCAGGAGTGGCCACACAGTGTTCTCGCACCAAGTATTTACAGCTGTGAAGAGCCATACACAGGCTACTTAAAAACTGACTGCAACTTGAAAATCTGCTTATATGATTAACGTTTTGGGTGAAGATGGTGAGCTCCATGTCTCAAAGTTTAGAAACAGTCTCTTGTAGTCCAAAGTGGATCATACTCTTAACATAGTGCCAGTCTCATAAAAGAGAGGCAATTTACAAGTAATATTAAAAATTTCTGTTTGCATTGCACTTGAATTTCTTATATTAAGGCAGAACTTCTGTGCAGACTTTGTATTTGAGTCAAGCCTAGGTTGGTTAAAATAAGGTGGTGATTACCAACTTAACTTTGGAAAAATACAACTTGAATTTATACATGTGTATATAAAAATCAGGTTTCCTTCAAAAATCTTTCCTTTGGGGAAAAATGTGACTTTTCATTATCTATCAGCTTGTTTTCATGTTTAACCACATTGTTAGGAGCACTCCAATTTGTTGAAGTAAGATGCAGAAAATTCAGTTCAAGAGTAGCCACTAATCTAATGAGTATAAGTAATATACTTTGATAAATTAAAAGTTAAATCTAAGCCAAATGCCATTTTAAGAGCTGAGGGTAAGTACTGAAGCAGAGTGGAAGAGCTGTGAAAATCTGTACATACAATGAACATGTTTTATCCCACTGTTCTTTGAACAACTGGATTGATTAATTCCTTTTTTCCTTGTTTAGGACAGCTCAGTCATCTTAAATTTTGCATTAAGGTGAGGTTGGATTTCATATCTGCTAGAGCTTTGTTAGTGTTTAATTTTTAACCTTCACTTCAAGTGGAAAATTTCTGCATATTTCTTTGTTGTACAGTGTTGTAGTGTAATTTAAAACACATGTAGAGTTCTGGCACTTAATGTAGAAATGACTCGTGTAACTTCTTTGCTGTCAGTCATTGCCTTTTTTTTTTCAAGTGAAGCAATAGTGAGGATGCTCTCCAAACTGCTCTTAAACCATAGCTGAGCTGGTCTTTGGCTGGATTAGTTTTCGCTAAAACCCTGTCAGTGTCTGTGTAGGGTTCAAGGCAGTGAAATAACTGAGAATTGATTTTGAATGGATGACAGGAGCTCTGGGCTTTAAAAGTCGTAGCAGGTGATTTTTCACATCTGCTCTGTCACTAGGGTATGCAGATATTTCTTGAATCTTGGAAAAGGAGAAAAGCCACAAATGAAGGGCTGATTTGATCTGCTTTGGCCCATTGATTTTGAACACTGAATTCATTCTGCTCCTTTTAATGGAATCTAGTCTCTCAATAAGCTCAGTAGTCAGAGTCAAAAGATTGAGTAAGAGCAAGGAAAGCTTGTCTTGCTTTGGAGGGCACGTAGAGGGCTGCACTCCTTGCAGGAATTCTCTTGGCTACCAAGGCATATGGTCTGAATTTCCCAGAGTCTCCTGTTGCAGGGCCTGATCCTCAGTAGAGAGATTTCTGTCAGCTGCAGTGCATTTTGAATCAGGCACCTAATGATGAGAATTGGCAGGTAAGGAGTGATTATTGCTTTAGAGACACAGCTACATTTGCATACAGCCTCTGTTTTGTTGTTGTTCATTTTAGGATGAATAACTGAATAAAAACCTGTGAATGACAGGTGCTATGTGGGTGCACTCTTTTGGAATAGCAGATATGGCCAAGTGTACTGTCTCTTTCAAGAGAGGATGGAACAAGGCAACAACTGTGTGTAAACCATCTTAATTTGGTTTGATGTAGGAACTGTCTGGTATTGCTTTAGGATACCACAGAAATCCTACAGGTTTCATCGTAGGATTTTGGAAGGATGCAAATTCAGAGTGGGGAAGGTAGATTAGCACCGATTTTTCCAGCGGAATGGAAATCAAGGAGTGCAGCCTTTAGTAAGTCTGAAATCTTACTGTTTAAGAAATCAGCTTTCTGGCAAAAAGGCCTATGAACATTTCAAACGACACCCTGTAGAATATGGTGTTTTGCATGGAGCTCTTCTGTCAAGGTCATTAGCAATTGAATATATTAAAAGTGGACTGCTTATGAAACAGAGTTTTGCTTCCTGCCCGCCCACCTGTGGGTATAGTGTGGGTTCTGTAACTGTAAAAGGTCTCGGGAGGGCTATAAAAGCACAGAATATGGAAAATATATAAAGAAACAAAGAAGGAAGCCTGCATACACCACGTAGTTTCTTGTATGTAAAATTGGCTGTAGTTGTATGTGTACCACTAAATTAACCTCAAAGCTGGCCATGACAGCAGAATGTCCATAGTGATTGTTTTTGTTGGCGTTTGGCTTCAAAATTAACTCATCGATCTAACACGAGTCTCTGTGCTCGGAATACTGGTCTGGTAATGTTTTTTTACTTTTTCATGCAATCATGGAAAAAATATGTTTCTGCTCGAAGCAGTTGTCAAACAAGCTTCTTTCATCGACAATCAGACACAGGGCAGCTGAGTAAGGCTGTTTAGTCTAGAATAAATACTCGAGAGATTACAAGGTCACTGTAGGAAATGTAATTATACCATTTATTCCAGAATAGTCTTTCTGTAGTGTGTGCTTGCTGAATACTAAATCATACATTTATTAAAATACTAATAATATGAAGAGGGGGGAAAAAATTTTGGAGCCTTAACATAAGGAATGGAGATTTAATTGCAAACTATACAACAGGATGAATCAGTAAATATTTAAAATTGATTCAGAAAACCAGGATGGTAACACTGGCATTATTATTGTGAATTGGTAGGAGGCAAAGCCTGAGTTGTCTCTGCAGGTGTAGAGGAGGTGCTGCTGAGTGGGCAGATGAATAGTGTCAGGCAAAGGTGCCTGCTGATGGATTATAACTTGGCAGGAGGCATCCAGCAGTTGTGTGGGGCAAAAGCCCTGTTTTCTGCACTCTTTGTGTCTCACCGAATCAAAGCCCTGTTACTGCCAGCCATTTAAAAATGTCTGATCCTCTCTGACAGATCTTACCTGTTATTGAAAGCCCTTCTTTGCTTTCATCCTTCCTTTCATCCCCTGCATTGATATTGCTATTGATGTCTGGTTCTCCTGCGACTTTTTATGTCCACAGACTGTCCTCCATCTGCTTAGAAAAGTGTCGTCTTGTAGAAGTTAAATTTTAGATCTGTTGCTTCTCTGAAATGTTGTGGTAAATTTTGAGATCAGTAGTTTTTGTGCTTAGAATTTCCTTTTTCTTCACTTTTTTCCTTCCTTGCTTCTTCTGCACTCCATCATGTTGCCCTTTTTGAGTTTTTCTCCGACTTTTCAGCCAGATGGGTAATTGCATTGGGAATTGTGTAGTTGCCACAAGAAAAACAACACGTTTTGCCTGTGCAGGAGTGATCTTTTCTGCTTATCTCTCACTTCAGCAACAGCATG
The DNA here is from genome assembly GCA_013396655.1 of Campylorhamphus procurvoides. NCBI lineage: Eukaryota > Metazoa > Chordata > Aves > Passeriformes > Dendrocolaptidae > Campylorhamphus > Campylorhamphus procurvoides. The sequence goes on along the minus strand of WBMV01001588.1, from coordinate 163,006 downwards.
GCCTCAGTGTCCTCTGGCTTTTGTAGCTCTTCCCAGGACAGAGTCCCTAAATGCTTTCTTTCAACCTGGTGTTGGACTACAGAGACAGAAACACCTTAGTCACGAGGAGGAGTCTTGACTCTGACACTGATAAATGTAGTTGTAAAGCAGCCTTCCAAAGGAATATTGTTTGCTCAGGTATCAAATGGCTGAAAAGGTGAATTACAAGTTTCCTTAAATGTCAGAGGAGTGTCTTGCTTGAAACTTTCTGCAGCTTTTCAAGCAGTTGCTTGTAATTCTTTAAACCCTCTTCAGATAACTCTGTTGCAGGAGTCAATAGTGTTTAAAGTTCCTCTGAAGAAGTGGTAGGAGTGAGGGATCTTTTCCCAGAGGAGCATGCCCACTGCCAAAGTCAGTAATTCCACTGATAAATTTGATGCTGTGTATGGAACTGATCTGGAGGGGTGACAAGATTTTTAAGGGTTGGGCTAATAGTCTCTGTTTTCTTATTCTGATAATGACCCCATGGTCCCTCAGATTAGATCACACTGGAGGAACTTTCTGAAAAAGTGGAATCAGAGAGCTTTTTTTAAGAATTAATGTTACCCCATCACAAGTGTGTTCTCTTTACTTTTCTTAGTTTCTTGTTAAAAAAAAAAAATCTTGAGTCTTACACACCCATAAGAATTGGAGTTTTTAGCTCCTTCCAATCAAGCAGTTTGTGTTCCCTGATTGCAGTTGGACTTGGTGGAATGGCAGAAAACATAATATGTGTTTCCTGTCATACCCTGTATTTTAAGATATTTTTTTTCAGTGGTGCTCCTTACCCAGGAGGTTGAGGAAAGCACCTACAATTAAAATGGTTGGCTGAAGATTATATACACACATTTAGGGACTGATTTTCATGGCTTTGGTTTTAAAGCCTTGCTAGTAGTTTGAAAACTTCTAGGTTAACAAGCCATGTAGTGCCAGCCCTCCAGAAATAATTAAGTTGTTCACTTCTCCCTCTTCCAAATTGAAGTATTTGGGTTAGGCCACGTTTCTAATAACAAAACAGGGGTTTGAACATAATCAAACTTCACAGCTGAACTATTGCTCAGGCATGAAGGTAACTCCACCATAGTTTTGTTTCTTTAAGTGGTATTAAATGTAAAAACATAAATCCTTTTCAGTGGGAGAGGAGAAGGGGAGATGGTTTTCATTTGGCATAATTTCCTGTGAGACGTAGTTCTAAACAAGGCCCATATTTACACAAGACAATACGGTTTTACATGCACTGGTATATCCAGCACATTTTAAAATTGTTTAGCCAGCCCCAGGTATTAAATACCTTCACAATAAATGTGTTTAATAAAAGTAGATGAAGTTTGAAATAATTTTTTAATAATTTTACAGTAGAAACACCAGTTAAATCAACCCCGTTGCTGTAATAAATGTCACAAAAACAATTAATTATAGTTGCTTGCCACTGCAAAATCAATTGTATAACTGTTCTTCTAAAACTGACTTTTACATTACTAAATCCTAAACACTACACTTCTGTAACTTGTCAGAATCAAGTTTTGGTTAATAGATATTTTCAGTGATGTAATGGGAACTTCTGGCATGGAGTCAGAATATAATGGACTGTGATTAATGTTTTAATAAGCACTTTTCTTCTACTTATGATGCAGCAGTGAAATGGTTTCCGGCTCAGATTGATAGAGCAGCAGGTGTGCGTACATACTTTTTTCTTTCAGTAGGAATAAGTTTTTCAATGCTTCTGCTTGAAAACATTTAATGTTTTTCCTCAAGTCAAACGCTGCTGATTTGGGGATTTCAGTTTGTTTGTTTTATTTCCAGCTATTGCTGATATTTGTCACTTGGAAGTGGAGAGTGCTATGGAAACCTTTTCAGTACTTACAGTAATTGCTTTGCAAAGAAGGAAACTCATTAGTTTAAAAAATAGTTTTGATATATTGATGTTTTCTTCAGTGAAAAGATTTGTTTAAAATATTGTTGGAGTAATTTGAAAGTGTGCGAGAACAAATATAGTGTTGAAAATATTAGCAGGTTAGATTTATTATTGAATTCGATATAATACACTTGCTACATGCTTGGTTACTTTTGTACTGGAAGTGGTTGTGTTATTCTGTATTTTAAATATTTTTTAAAAAAAATAAAGTGCTTTAGTGACTGTTTTTGATGACCCATCAGTCCAGATTTGTTGTATGGATAGGGTTTTTTTTTGTTTGGGGATCCAGTCAGCTGCTGTGCTGGTGGTGTTTCTCCTAAGGTGATGCTTAAGGTGAGCATATTCTCCATGCTTTTAACTTCCTGCTGATACCAGGTGGTGGTTGTGCACTTGGTCTCCACTATTCCCCTGCAAAGGAATGTATATATGTATAAAAATAATATACACACATATAACCACAGAACATGAGGGCTGCCTTCTGTGGAAAACAAAGTGGTCTCTCCTTTCCTTCTCCTCTGTCCTTGTAGACTTGATATACCTGTGATGAGAAGAGAGTGAAACCTGTAGAAAGGAGAAGTCCCATGTCTTGTTGGCATTGTTCCACTAGACAAGATTCCAGGCACCTCTGCTCTCTCATTTCGAGGAGCTGTGTGAGCCTTTCTGGAAGGTGCTGTGGTCCTGGCTCCAGTGCAGGTGCTCTTCTCTCTGGGGTCTACTGACACTGATTGAGATTAGAGATAACAGTTTCTCCATCTCTTTGTTCTTTCCCCTAAACCTGGGAATCTTACTGACTCCTCTGTTCTCAGAAGCATCGACCTGTGCTTTAATTTTTCCATCAACTTAGGGAAAAATGCAGATATCAGCAGACTGGTGTTTTTAATATTTATGGAGAATTTACCAAGCAGTCTCCATGCCTTGGTTTTGTGCCAACTCCCTATACTGGGGTAGTGTTTGCCTTGTACAGAGAAAGTTATTTACAGTTTCCTTTATTTGCTACTGCTGTGTTTGTCTAGTTCTCCCTTAAAAAGATGCAGAAGGTGAGTGCTGGCTGCTATCTTTATTTCCTGACTGTCTTCCAGAATTCATGAGGAAATGCTCCTGAATAAAGCCAAAAAAAATCTACATCTCTTTTCCCCTTCCTGTCATTAGAAGGTTCCCTCTCTCCTCTTTTCACATTTAGGCCCTGATGGATTGGACAGACTTCTTGCTCTGTGGTCATTGATTCTGCTAATTGTCAAAAAGTATTCCAGAAACGAGAGAGAGGAGGAGATCTGCACTTTGAGGCCATCTCAAAACTTGGAAGCATAAAGGCTCTGTTGTTCCAGACACTCTTCAGCACACAGCTAACTTTGGAATGAAAAGTCCCACAGATACAGTCTGCATACAATCTGAAATATAGAAACCATATCTTGCTTTTTTATTTTTTTCCTCATTCTATGGTGTAGGTACATCCTGCTCCTTTTCTCGCCAGAAGAGGGGCACATATTGTTGTGAAGGTGTAAATACAATGAGAAGTTTTCTTTCAGGGCTCTGCTGTCACTGAATAGTTCCTTGCCTTGAGTAGTCCAGGCTGTAGGATCCTTCTTGATCTTTTGGCTTTTGTCTAAGAGCAGTCACTGAAGTTACTATTTTTGTATTCTTGTATTTATTACTTCTGTCTTTTTTGCTCACCCAGAAGTGATATATAGATTTTTTAGGTCTGCTCTATTTGCTCAATTTATCCAGGCCTTAAATGTGCTTGGTAAAGCATGGACTGGCAGAAGAACATACAAAACTGGCGTTGTCCAGTTCTACAAACACCTGAGCAATCAATAGTGTAGTATCAGACCATGGAGATGTCATCCTTGAGTTTATAGGTGTTTGGCTTTTCTGGGAGCTATTGGCTGCCAGTTGATCTTCCTGTATTTTGAAACAAATGCCACAAACCTGCCTGGAGCTCTGTGCAGATCAGCTGCCCGTATGCAGGGCAGCAGGTTTTACAGGCTGCCTGCTCTGGGAATTCCAGATCTGAAAGAAACAGAAATTCAATGTATTTTCTTTTAATGCTATTTTTATCCCCTTAGAAAAATACTTTGGGAATGGAGCTAGCAAATGTAGGAGATTTCAGTGCTCATGTATGGATCCATTTCATGTGTGCATGTTTTTTTTCCGTGCTAAGATCAAATTGCTGAAATCCGTGGTAGTTTTACATCTAAGCTTTTTATGAACCTATCCTTTTTTCCTTCCTTTTATTTTTTTGTTTTTCCCCCTTTCCCCTACTGTTGCTTTGTTTCATTATCTTAAAGTGGAAGTATCAGGTTTGAAATAGCAGCATTAGGTTCTGGGTGCTCCTTCCAGCAGAGCGTACCACATAAGCTGGAGTGGCTGGGTGGAGGTGATAGTACAGACTACTGCTGTTTGCAAAGAGCAGTGCATCCTCTATTTTGGGCTGCTTTGGAGGATGTTACTTGCAACAAATCACAGAGTTTTTGTTGACTCATGACTTATATTTTGGTTTTATTCAGCATTTTTTTTGTCCTTTGAGGGCTTCAGCAGCTGAAACAGCATCATCTTACCACACGGCAGTTTCAGCTGAGTCTGGTGTTTGAAATGGCAACACTGCTAAATGTTTGTGACTTGTTTTTAGAACACCATTTCAGCTGCCAATTTCCTTAAGAAAGCAAAAACAATATGAAAAGGAAGAATTACAAATAAAGGAGAGACTTTAAAATACTTCTGCTGTTTAAAAAAAGTAATTGAAACTAAACAAAAAGCATTCAGAAGACATGCTAAATTTAGCAGAATTTATTGAAGTAATAGAAAAGCAACATCTAAATAAGCATGTGTGTTCTTTGATTCCCTTCACCTTCTTTTCCCCCCCCTTTTTTCCCAGCCCATCCATAAACTCATTGATTACATTCTCTCTTAATGAGCTGTTTCCAAGAATTTTGCTTTTACTCTGGTAAAAGGCTTGGATGGTCCCAGAAGAACATCTGCTACATGGTGAGGGTGAATGTAGGGGAGGGTGAGAGCTCCCCAAAACTCTTCACTTCCTGGCAAAGTGCTGAAGAAACTGCAGTGGTACCATTAAATCCTCCAAGAAGAGAGTAGGACTCAGGGCATCAAGGATAACTGCTTTGAGGGCATGATCTGTGCACTCAGGAAAGCTGTAATTTCTATTGAAATTATTTTATTGATATATATGTTTGTGCATGGATATGTGTGCATGCAGATATGTTATGGATCATTTTACATTTACAGTTTGATTGTTGTTGTTGCTGCTGTATTATTAGGTGTTTTGTAGGCATGTCAGTGCAGGGATTGTTTCAGCAAGTGCAGCTGAAGTTTTTTGTCCCAGAAAAGAGAAGCCATAACACTCAGAACTTACTGCAGAAAACCAGGGTGAATTCTGAATAGACAAAGGGAACATTTTCTAGAGCAACTAACAGAGTGAAGGGTCTCTTTGGGCAGTTTTCATGAACTGTAGGCTCTGAACTGACTGAAAAGACAAACTAGCTTGGGACAGTCAGAGTAGGGAAGGAAAGGTGTTGGAAACACAGTGTTGGTGTAAAGGGACATATCAGCATGTGCTACTTGGAAAGGTGCAGAGCTGCAGAGGAGGTCGATTGTGCAGGGATGAATCAGACCTGATCCTGTCAGAGATTCTTCCATAGCCTTTGTTAAATCAGGTAGACTAAAATCCCTAAAGGCATTCAAGCACCAAAACACCTTTGGCGTTTGGCTTCAGTCTGTATGTAAATCCTTTATTTTTTCTTTTCTCCTCCCCATTTCCCTGCTTGATATTACTCTCTGTCTGTACTCACCTCCTTACCTCCAGAAGTAGCCAGAGCTCAGGTTTTGTAAGTTGGGACACCATTATCTATGTTGTTTCCAGTATTAATTTGTGGTGCTGTGTCTGTGTGACCTGTTCTTTGCTCCTCACTGCCTGACCTTTGCAATTGAGCCGTCTCTGGTTGGAAAAAGTCCATGTTAGTAAGTGCTACCAATTAGCCTGAATCATTTATCTGTTTTCCCAGCCCCTTCAGATTTTTTCACACACATTTTATAGAGAGTAACTTTTATATTTTCTTTCATGTCATAGATGAAAGTTGTTGAGTATCCCTGGGAAAATACCTCTTTGGAAGATGAATCCCCCTTTACACTTATTTCTTGAGATCTGTCAGTGTAAATTGTGCTTAAATATTTTTGATGCAGCACCTATGAAACTAGTTTGAATGGGGTACTTTAAGAAAAAAAATAAAATTACTGCCTGCTTTTGTTGTAAACCTGAGGGTGAGCTTGAGCTTTTTATTGGGGTGTGTTACTGAGGGGTGTGTTAGTTCTTGGCATGAAGAAATTTTAGTTATTGGAAAGAAATTTAAGATCAGTATTGGCTAAACAAATCCATGGGTCAGTGTAGAATATATTCAGCACACTGCATTAAATGGACAGAGCATATAGTGGGAGCTTTTGTACTCCAGTGAGATTAAGGGATAGTAATTCTGATACAGAAGGATAGCTAGCTCAGAAAGAAGACCCATAAGATTGCTGTGAAAATAGTACCACATTTTTTCCCTAGAAAAATTGAATGTGTTTTTGCACAGAAAGTGAGGAATTTGCATTGTTACAGCTTTAACCTCCATAAAGAGTTATAGGAAAATTGTGTATTAACTTGTGGTAAAGTATATGGGGGGACTACATATGAGGTGGATTCTAGGGCAGCTTGGACTCGTGTGCTCCAGCCTCTGTTGGAGTAGCACAGGTGGTCTGGGAAGAGCCAGTTCTGCTCCTCCTGTGGTTTTTGCCCTTCCATGCTCCACCTGGTAAAGCCTTTGTAGTACAAGAAGTTCTCAGTCACAAAGGGCATCACATTAGCCCTTGGTAGATTTATGTGCCATAATATTATTTAAGCCTTTGAAAACTTCCGTAGCACTCGTGTGGCAGAAAATGCAATACTTGTGTGGAGCTCCTTTAAAGTGAACTTACTGGAGTGCTTGCCCTGCTGATGAGAGATCAATACAGAGCTGTGCTCTCTTCTCTTCAATCACATCAGCAGCCTGTCAGACCTGATGCACCACGCTCCAGCAACTCAATAGAAACTACTGGCTTTATTCTCTTGGTAAAGGGATTTCATTGGACCAAACCCCCTTTCTTGACAAAATGTCCAAGTGCCTTTGAGTAGAACACAGCTTTTTACTTCAGAATAGGTCCATGCCCAAATAAAAGTGACTTTTTTTTCTGTGATACGCTCGTAGTGCTGCTCAGGGACTTAAAATCTGCAAAGGGTCCACAGAGACCCTGATGTTGTTTCCCAGTTATACATCCAGTGAGTGTTCCCAGTTCCTGGCTGCCATGTGGGAGAGCTGCAGTACTGGTCTAGTTGCTTTTAGTAGTCATTTACTGGGAAATGCATTTCAACAGAGAAGTTTTTTCAGCACCTGTATTAACCACTATGCTGCTAAATGTTCATTTATGTTTTAGCTGGAGAACTGCATTAAGCACATTGTGTTCATTATCTTTGTCTGCTGCCTTTAATCAGGAGGTTTGTACACTGATGTACAGCAAACATTAAATTGCGGCTAATTGGGTTTGGCCCTCTGTTATAGTGACCATAAAATGGGATGAGATCTGGCACTTGGTTTATGATGCCAAAGAGTAGCATGACATGTAATCCAGTGACATCACTTTGTATGGTGTTGCATAAAGCACTAACATTTTATGTAGTCTTGAGATAAAAAGCTTTGTTATAACATTCAGTGCATAAACGTGCATATACCTGTTTATGGCTCTGTGCTAAAGCAGTGGCCCATGCTGTTTCTTAAATTTCTTGTTACAGCAAGTAGCTTTTATATCTTAACAATATGAGAAATTAAGCAGTTCAAGAACACAGAGCAGGAAAAAGACCTACTTTAATTTTCTGCAGATGTTTATGATGATTGAAGACTGAGGGAGTTCCACAATGAAATAGCAAATTGCATGAAAGAGGTTAAACTTCAGTTCAAAGTTATGCTGCATTTTAATATTCAAGGGGAGTGTATCACATACTAATATAATAATCACTCACCTTTTGTCTTACAGCTTTTGACTTGATGTAGCCACAGAGCTTCCCTTTAAAGCACAATAGTTTCTTTAAAACCTGTTTGATCTGTCAAGTAGGTGTAGAAGCTTGTGTCAGACATGAAGAAGAGAGCAAAGTCAGCTCTGACAGATGATACAAATACAGTGAAGTTAATTGACTTTGCCAGGGGAGAAAATTCTTCCTCCCAATTATGTCAAATGCCAGACAACTTTCCAGGGGTGGGGAGGGAAACATGCCTAAAGGATATACTGGCACTGTGCTTTTCCAGTAGGTGCTTACTGTGCTTTATTTTAATTTTTACATTTTTTATTATTTAAACTTTCAGGGATAAAATAATAAAATCAACTAGCTCAACTGCCTCTTTGTTTTAGGATTCTCAGACCTCATAAATCCATTGCCCTTCTGTGGTCCTCTAGGATTTTCTACCTGGTTTTGCAAAGATAAAAACTTCCAGGAGACTCTGTGAAGCAATGAAGTCCCAGACTTATTTTTCTGCCAGTGTTAGGTGTTCTGCTTCTTTGGCTTCATGCTGGTATAATTTAAACTCTGTCAAAGTCAACAGCTTTCTGTCACATTCTAAGTTTTTCGTATTTGGAAGGCAGAGGGGAGGACTGGGCTTTTGACTCTGTTCCTTAATCCCTGGTCAGGTCTATAGCCTGTCTCATATATGAACCTCTGCAGTTTTGTGTTCCAGCACCACATGATTCTTTTACAGAAATTTCCTGTCAGTGGAGAAGGAGCCAGAGAGGCTGCCGTGGTGGGGGTTATTGTTTTGAGGAATAAAACACCATTTTCTCCACTCTGACACCTTTTCCTCCCTCAGCCCTATTTTGCTTTTAGTTCACGGGTTTTTCCACTGTAACTCATGATTAGTGTTATTGCCAAGAAATGATAAATGAAATAAATAATAAAAAGGGATTGATGTAAGCAACTTTTTATTCTCTATCACCTTCTCCTGAGGCTGGGATGGATGACAGAGCAGGTTGTGCACACATTTTGCAAACCCACACCCAACAGGGTATCTGTGCTGCATTTTAAGGGATCTGTGTCTCTGGGATCCATGGGAGTTCTTCCCGAGTGAGACTGGGTAACCAGACCGTGTTCCCCCTCTCCAGTGAGTACTACAGGTAGTCACATGTCGCAGCACAGCAAAGGTAAAACTGCTGCAGGAGGTGGTTTTTACAGACTGGGAAGTCCTGCCTGTATGGCAAATGTGAGGTTCCTGTCCCCTGGATGGGTTTGTTTCTCACTGGGTAAGCCATTGAGATAACCAGGGCTGAGGATGCTCACCCTTAATTGAGGCTGTAAGGTGATCAGCGTTTTGGGGGGATAAAGAAGAACAAACCCTGTCTTCAGTTTTTCTTCACAGTGAAGGTAGAATCTGTTTCCAATGTTCTTTAGTTTTGTGGCTCAGCTCTACTATACGTAACCAACCTTTTTGTCTCTTGTTGTTCAGTAACTCTTAGAGCTTTTTCGAGGTTATGTTGGTAAATCGGACAGTGTTTATATTTTGTGGTTGGTTTTTTTGGTTGTTTATTGCTGGTTTTTGCCTTACAAAAGTGCCTAGGAGCATAATGGCAAGTCCATCATACTAGACGCTGTACAGCAATTTAGAGGTGTGGGGAACAGTCTGTGCCTCAAGCAGCCTAAAAGTGGAGGGTGACATCTTTAAAGGGTAAAAAAAAATAAGCAAAACCCAACAGAAACAAACTATCATGTTTATTTCTTCTGCACTTGACTCTTTTGCTGCTCACTGTGGCAATATTATCAAAACTTTTCATTCTTATGGCTTCCCCCTGTCAGTATAACTGTTCCAGATCTTTCAGTAGCCAAGAACTCCATTCTGCTTGTGGGTTCCAATTTTTAACTCATCCTTGCATCTGGTTTTGTTGCCTTAAACCCCAGATACATTCAGATTGACAAAATATTGATCACAGTCGCATTTGGTTAAATTTGAGGTTAGTTTACATGAGTCAGTGATGAAATTGAATGTGACACTTTTTTTGGACATCGGGAATTCATTATCTTTAAAATTATTTTTTGAGAAATTCTATTCAGCCACTAAATGTGCTTTTATTCAAACAAGCCCTTAGTATGCATAATTGAGATTTGGGATATGGTAAGTTTTTTCACATTTCTTGGAGTGTGCTTTCAGTTTAGCTAAACTAAACACCATTCTATTTACGGCATAATTTTAAGAATATTTTTTCTAATTCTGGCAGCAAATACTGTGACATAATTATGCCATAAGCATTCAATGTTTATCCATCATAAACTGGCTGTAATCCCAGTTCTGGAATACAACTTTCTTGTTGCTCTGGATTCTTCAAGTGAAGGGGTTATTTTGTCCACAGAAATGGTTTCTTAAGAAAATTCACCATTTGGGTTAGTTACATACTAAAGCAGCTCTAAAAGAAAAGTCTGTCTTTCCCTCTGGAGACAGAAATGATTTTTGAAGTTTTCTTAAAGGAAATTCACTTTTAAGGATGAGTTGAGCCAGCAGATACTGTTGAGAAACGCACTTGATTCTTGCATATATTAAAAAATTTTGCTATCTTAATGTAGGGATGGGAACTGGTTAAACCAATACCATCTAGTGTCGCTAACATAGCTGTTAATTTTTGGGTTTCAAAGCAAAGCAGGATGCAGTGGTACACTCCAGGGGTCAGTACTGGGACTAGTGCTCCCTATCCTCTTCATTCCTACCTGGCCATGGAAGGAATGTGCCTTCAGTACATTGCAGGTAATACAAAGTCCAGAGGACCAGCTCGTGCACCAGATGGTTGTGCTGCCCTTCAGGGGGACCTCGGCAGGCTTGGAGAACTGGTGTCAAAGGGATATTGTAAGTTCAGCAAAGAGAAATGCAGGGTCCTGCACCTGGGGAGGAACAACCCCGTGTGCCAGTACTGGCTGGGGGCTGACCTGTGGAGAAGGAACATGATGGCCATGAGCCAGCAGTGTGTCCTTGTGGGAAGAAAAGGCCACCAGTCCCCAGGGCTGCATCAGGCAGAGTGTTACCAGCAGGTTGGGGCAGGTGGTGATCCTTCCCCTCTGCTCAGCACTGATGGAGGATACATCTGGAATGTTAGTCCTGTCCTGGGCTCCCCAGTGCAACAGACAGGGACACACTGGAGTGAGTAAGGGTTGGGGTATCTGTCATGTGAGGTGAGATTGAGAGAGCTGGAACTGTTTAATCTAGAGAAGGGAAGGCTTGGAAGGATCTTGTCAATGTGTGTAAATACCTGATGGAGGGCAGGGAGTGAAGGGCACAGAGCCAGACTCTTCTCAGTGATTCCCAGGGAGAGGGCAAGATGCTGCAGACACTGACTGAAAGACAAGGGATTTACTGCAAGGGAGGTCAAGCACTGGAGCAGGTTGTCTAGAGAATTTGTGAAGTGTTTCTCCTTGGAAATGCTAAACTTGACTGGACACAGCCCTGAGAAACCTGCTTGAGCAGGGAGGCTGGACATGATGGGCCATTCACTTAAGAGTCAGACTTGATGATCCTTGTGGGTCCCTTCCAGTTCACAATATTCTGTGTGTCATGGTAATAATATCGTCACCCTGTGTGCCTTCCAGCCTGAAAAGGTTCTTGGTTAAACCTTTGTGTCTGTCTGCTCAGACTCTGCATGGCAAGGTGAGAAAATGTCTTCAAATGATTGCACTAACAAGATACGTAAAGTAATTCTAGATACTAATAAAAGATATTATTTCTTTCAAATTGAGGTCTTCTAAAGCAGAATCCACTAGAAAGTGCCTTTTTGTCAGCAGGCGGCCTTTGTCTTCCCAGCTCATTTTTGCAGGGGTCTCAGAGGTTGCCCATGAGAGTCGTCCACCAGACTCTAGAGTGATGGCTTGAGTTGCCACCAGGTATGGGCTTGGTAACGTGAAATCAGTGGAGCTGCAGTGGTGTAAGATACGATGAGTGATAGAGCTGTGAGTCACCCTGAGATTTCAGAGGTGATCTGGTGTTAAACTGGCTTTCTGTTCACGTATCTCCCTGTCAATTCTGTACTTTCACTACCAAGTTTAAAATTTTCTGAAAGAAACAAGTACTGAAATAAAAAAAGCTGCCTCATAAAAGAGGAGCCTGGAGAGGGAGGGCTGGGGTGGGGGAAGCATGGGTCTGACCCAGTGCATCTTTCCTTAGCTGTACCATTAAACATCTTTCTCTTATTCAGGATATGATACTGAACTTGGGTAATGCCAACCAGATAATAATCCAATTGTCTGTAGCAGAGCAAATGGCATCACCTCTTTGTAGCAAAAAGCAATAGTGTTTGTTGTGCCTTTGATCTCTAAAGTGCTCTGATGTGGTGAGATCATCTTGAGGAAGCACTAACAGGCCTCTTCTTGAATGTTGTATTTAACTGGATGTAAAAGTAAGAGGAAAAATGGAATTGAATGTGTGCTTATTGTTATAATTAATTTTGGTAAACAATTAGATTGCTTTCCAAAGTTCCTACACAGGACTTGGTATTGGAATGCGATATTGGGAAATTGCTTTATTAGTTTTCACTGAAAATTAATATGTCTGTCAGCTTTTCACTGTGGGGCTTATTTTGCTCTCCAGATCACTAAGACTGCTGGCTTTCCTTTCAAAACTCATTTTCTTTATTGGTATATTTGCTTATGTGTCTTGATAACCCTTCCAGTTACTGCTTTAGAAGATGTGGGAAGGGGAAGAATGCTTGGTCCCTGAAGGTTGCTGTGAACCAGTCACTGCTCGTATGAATGAAGTATTTCCATACACCATAAAACTTTATCTCAAAAGAAAGTCTCGAGAAGTTAAAATAATGGTAAATATTCTGTAGACCAACTCTTGCAAGGGCTAAATAGCCTGGCCTCGGTCCAGGAAGGCACTTAACAATGTGCTTAACTTTAAGCGCATTGAATATTCTTACTGGCATGAGTGAAAAATCAATGAGACTACTCACATGCTTAAAATAAGACATGTGCTTAAGTGTCTTTCTGGACCCCAGCCAGAGCGTTCAACCTGTGAGATGGGCTGAATTCTGACTGTGGGCAAAAGCCAGTAGTGTTTCATTTTGCTTGTCTCGTGCCTTTCTGAAGAATTCATTGATATTGTCTGTGTTTATTTTAATTGGCCTCCATTTCCCATCTAAGCCCTACCAACTCCAAAGCTCCAGGAGTAAAATAGATGTGCAACTTAGGGCTGTCAAACAGCTTGTCAGGGGTAGTACTTAGACTGTATATATTGCTCCGGAGCAGGAACTGAACTTCAGGAAAGCTGGGAAAAGATGAGGTGAAACGTGATTGTTTTCTTTGGTAGCCAAGGTTTTAATATAGAGAGAAAATGAAGAGGAGAGAAGAGAAGGGCTGGTGACACGTCGCACCTTTTCAGTTAACATAGTTGCTTCTTAGGAAACATTAAAGAATGCAGACAGATGCATTAATAATCCGCTGGCAGTGGCTGTGGCCTTGGCAAGTTGGCTTTTCTACCCACTATTGATTTTTCTGCCTCTCAGGCAGCAATTTGCAATGGGTGGTGTGATCCCTTACCCTCAAAATGGGCAGTGAGATGAGCTGTCATGGCCAAAATAATTTTTACTTTCTAACCAGCGCCTCCTGTTTCTTCAACAGCATCTTTTCCTGCTTAGATGACAGTTTCCACTGCTGACAACTGGGAATGATAAAATATGTATACTATATTTAAATACAGAGAGCCTCCTTGGCTAGAGGTGCAGAAGAGCCCACCCCAATGCACTGAGCACCAGCTACACTTGGGGAACTCACCCCTTAAGTGCTGTAAATTTGGGGTGCTACTGCTTAACAAGTGTAAAAGCAGTGCAGCCATGGGCTTCTAGAAGAAATCTTTGCTGTCAACTCAAACTTACATGTCTAAGGAAATAGAGTGTCATTCCCCCCCACCCCTTTCTGTTTCTCAACATCCAGACATTGCTTGTCTCCCACTTTCCTTCCGTGTTTACAGCTTCCTCCTTGCATTGCTTTTGCTTTCTTGTCTATCCAGGTTGTCACAGCCCACACAGCAGATTGTTCTTTTTATCCTGCCTTTGAGTGTGATTGCTGATGGTTCTTCACCTGTCTTTTGCTGGAAATCACAGAATCAGAGAATGTTAAGGGTTTGGAACGGACCTTAAAGATCATCTTGTCCCATCCTCCCTGCCACGAGCAGGAACACCTTTTTATTTCCTTATATATTTGATTTATACTAGATGAGAGAGAGAGTAGTTGACAAGAGAGTGGCCAGAATAAAAGAAAATGTTTCTTAAAGGGTTAAATACATAAAACTAGAAGTAACCAGCTGGCACCTTGGATTTTTATATGCAATTACAAAATTGTCTTCTGAAAATGTGAAGGAGCAGATGCCATTTTTAGTGGATCTTTTCCGCAGTGAATCTTGAGCAGTTTTGAATGAGTTTGCTTGTAGGTTGTTTTTCTTTCAGCTGCAGAAGTGTATTTTCTATAGCACTCCAGGCTGCCTTTCAAGTATGTTTCAAGGTAACTCGCAGTGTATGTTTTTATTGTGTGCTTGCCCTAATGGTCATTTATTTCTTTCAACTGTGAATGCTGTTTTTACTTGAATAAAAGCTTAATAGAATCACCTGTCACATACACAATTTTGCCTGAACTGAACAATAGGCAATTCAAGGGGCAGATTTAGAAGGTATATTCACATTCAGGGATAGCCAGTGATCTTCTAAACGGTGAAATGATGTGCACTAAGGATACCAGAGGGAGGATTAGAACTGGAAGAGTGGATGGAAAATGGGATTTTAGAGCTGTTTTGCTTTCAACTGTTTTCCCCTTAGCTTTTCTAAAATCAAGCTCAAGTCTAGGTCTGAGTGTATCTGTCTGCAGGTGTCTTCAATGTGACAGAGCCTTCTGCCACCTAGTGTTACTGGGAGCTCTCCTCGTCAGGGAATCACCAGATAATTTATTAAGTGTCATTATTAGCAATCCCCCGAATTGCTGGACACACTCTCTGAATGTTTAAAAGGCAGTTTCTGACCAGAGGGTTTCAGAACTAGTTCAGTCAGTAGGCAGAACTTCTTTGGAGAGAGTTTTTGAGAGTGCTGTTTGCAAGTTGAGTCGAGTTGTTAACAAATAATCCATGGAGAATTTCAGCAATTGTGAAAGTCACTGCTCCATGACAACTCTGTTAGCACTTTTCTCCCCCAGGTGAAACCAAAGGATTATGACAAACTCAGAACACTCGTCCTTTGATATCTGTGCTGCTGCTGGTTCAGGATATTGGATTAGATTGAAAGCAGCAGAGAATAATAATTAATTCAACAGAAATTACATAAATTAAAGAACGAGTCCATTTAGACACTTAACTTACCGTCTTTTTAGAAGAGTAAAATGAAGATCTCCTATCATCACTGCCTTTTCCCCCCTAGAAAGTCCACCAGGGCACAATGGAGAAGGACAATAAAATCCAGAGAATCACACCCAGATTTCACAATAGAATTGTCAAACTGTTAAAATAGAAAAATAGGCTTAATGATGTTTTAGATTTAAACCAAATAGTAATAGCTCCTACCATATGCTGACAGATACGAGGAAGCTGCCTAGGAGTGAAGGGGTGCGTTTTTTTCCTTCATTCCCCTGTAAAAAATATTTTCAGGAGAACAGAGGGACTCTTTCCCCTCCTCCCCCCACCTCTGTGAGCTGTCTGAGTGTCCAGACACAGAGTGGGGCTGAGTGGTTCCTTTGCAGGTCAGTGTCTGCAAGCTCAGCCAAAAGGCTGCACAAGACCAGGGCGGATTCTTCTATTCCTTCCCCCAGCCATGGTTTTGAGGAGAAGCCTCACTCTGAGATCCTGCTTTCCTCTCTTTTCTCCCTCCCACCTCTTCCAGGCCTTCCTGGCAAATGCCAGCGTGGCTGAATGCTGTAAACTTGATCCTCAGCATCAGACTGAAATGCTGACCTGATAGGAGCAATCAGAACCTGCGGCAGCAGAGACTCTGATGCATTAGAGCACTAATCAGCTGCAATACCAGACAACCTGTTTTCACCTTCTTTTGACCTGAACAGTCTCCTCTTTAAATACCGTCATTCAAACTGCAATCTCTTTGCTTTCAACAACTGTACTTTTCACATACTGCCTAAAGAAAATAACTTTGGGTTCTTCTTATCTCAAACGAATAACTAGGAGCACAGAGCAGATTTGCTCTGTGCTCATAGTTACTCGTTTGAGATAATTAGTAGGTTTGGCAGCTTACTTATCTCATCAGTATCAGAGGTTAAAAACCCTCTAAAATTTCTTGTGCATCTTGTGCTATTTCGTTTGAGTCACATTAAACTGGAATTACCATATGACACGAATTCATTACTGCACGGTCAGAACAGAGGATGCTGTGTCACAGTGAAAACAGAACAGGCTGTCTGACCTGGGGAGACCATATTGCAAAGCTGAGGTTATAATCAGCTTTCTCTGTGTTCAGATGGTGCTTTTCCTATCAGCAGTGATCTGGGGGCAAAGCCTGTGGCTGTGCCTTATGCATGACTCACCCTGGGGCTCTGTCCTCTCCTGCTGCGACTAAAGCGCAATCCTTCAGTACAAGGAAACCTCTAAAACTATGCTGGCCTGTCCATTTTCCAGACTTGGGCCCAAAGTCAAGGGCCTTACCGGAGCTCCTGGGGCAGAAATATCTCCTCTCTGCTGGCAGCCATCCTGGACTCTGCAGTTGTGGTCCTGAGATGGTGGGTGGCATCCCTGCCCATGGCAGGGGCATTGGAACTAGATGATCTTTAATGTCCCTTCCAACCCAAACCATTCTATGATTTTATAATACAGCCATGACCATCCTTGTGGTCTTTGCCACAGAACTGTGCATCAAGCAAAATGTACTGAAAAGTGTGGGGGGGGAAGTGTCTCTGTATCTCCATCCTCTGTCTGTAGGTGTTCCTGACTGAGTGCTCTGTTCAGAAAGTGCTCTGTTTGCTTCCCAGCTGCATAATTTACATGGAAGCTGGTCCTGGAGGAATCTCTTTCATGTAGCTCTCTCAAAGCCCCAGTTCATCAATATGGATTGGTTGCCCTGTGCCGAGGGATTTGTGGCACGCGGTGGGGTGTGCGGAAGGCAAAGAAAAAGGCAGTGTGAGGAACAGGAGGGAATTTTTATCCTAAAATAAGAATTCGTGTGTCCGAAAGAACTGTCTTGCAGAATAAAAGTTATGTTCTCTCTTTTTGCCTGCAGAAGTGATGCTGTTTTCTCAGAGGCAAGCCCAGGGAGGTGTTCCCTGAGTCCTGGGGAAAGACATGGTGGTGTCTTTAAGACTGAACTTGCCCTGTCCTTAAAAAAAAGAGATAAGCCTGTGAAAATAATCCTGACTCAGGTAGTAAGATAGACAACAATGGTTAATTTCCTCAGAGTAATAATTATTCTTTAAATGTATCCATGTTCTTCTGGTGACCTTTGTCCTAAACGTGAGGCATTGGAAGGCAGGGGGAAAGATGAAGAATTTGGAGATCAATCCATGCCAAAACTTTTCCACAACATCTTGCAAAGAGAGCCACTTTGCAATTACAGAATGGTGGCTTAATGGTCTTTTTAGCTATTGAAAATAAAAAACCCCTACAAAATCACAGCTGAGAAAAGACCCTTGTGTTCAATGACATTCTTGTCGGGGTCAAGTACGAGCAGAGCCTGATTTAGTCATAGCCTAAATGTAGCTGCAGTTCTGCAGTGCTCCCCAGTGTAATCCATACTAGTCCTGCAGAGCGAGTGCTTTGCCGGATTCCAGCGAGGACTGCAGTGTCCTTGTTGCGCAGCGAGGCTGCTCAAGGGTGTTAAAATGCTTAACTTGCAGTTGTTTGAGCACTTTCTGTGATGGCTGATTGATTTACTGTATCTGGAAGTTCAGACCTGGAAACCTGAGCGAGGGAGAATGCCTTGGCCACGGTGGTGAGCCCGGGTGTTGAGAGGACAGACAGCTGGCGGGTGACCTCAGGAAGATGACAAATGGGGCACCAGGTGCCCCCACTCATCCAAGAGGGCTCCCAACCCCTCTGGAGTTACGGAAGTCACTTGCGCTGGAGGAAGGCTTCCTGTGAGCAAGGCTTCTAGAAATAAACATTAACCTCTTGTTACCAGCCACGGGCAGCAGGCTAATGAGTTCAAGCAGCTATTTGGGAAAGAGTTGAAGCAGAAATCCTTTCAGTTTAAAAGGGGAAAAAAAAAATCATCTGAGTCGTAGTGGTTGTGCATATTTTGGAGCTGGGAGGAATGTGTGGTGCAGAGATGTGTGGTGAGCTACAAAAATCAAACTCTTCACACAGCACAGTGAGTGATCTCTCTGTTCTCACACGTGTGGAGACATTAAAACAACTAAGTATTTTACTGGGACATGGGGAAGCCCCCGCGCACTGGAGAAAGAAAAGTCAGTGTAGAACTTGTATAAGATATTCTTTATACTGTTGAAGCACATGAATAAAAAGAAATTGTGTAGCCTGTAGTTTTCCTTTGCTTGCAAAGGATTCATGTGTTTGCAGGTTCTGCTTTCCATTTCCTGTTTTTATTTTAAAGCAGGCAGTTGCATGCTGAAGTGAGGAGAACTTTCAGATAATCTTTGTTTTAAATCTAGCATGTAACAGCACAGAAACCTATAAACCGTGTTGCTTTAGACCAGCTGAGGATGAAAAGGGGAGTTTTATTTAACTTGTTAACATTTTTAACATCTCCAGGTACAATTGGTTTTACAGTTCCGTTTGAAAATGGGAATAGGTGAGCTTGCACCACTTAAGGGGTTTATGTCCCCCTATTATTTCAAAGTCTGTAGTCTTTATAGTCTACAGTGCTTGAAGTTGATAGTCTCAAGGTCTGTAGTTCTTGGAGTTTATAGTAATTTCCACATGAAATAATGGTATTAAGGTGGTGCCTGCTTGGGTAAGACCTTGCAGTGGGGCTGGAGTTGTCCAAAACCCCTTGTTATGGCAGTGCCTGCAGGTCCCGCCCCAGGACTCTCTCCAGCCTGCAGCGGAGAATATGTGTAAAATGCATATCAGGGCAGAGGAGTATAAAGCTTCCTTTATTCTGTAAAACCTTTTTCATCATTAGTTTCCTGTCTTTACACTTTAAAACATCCACTTCTTTTAAAATTGTATCAGACAGCTTCTGTGGGGCAGAAGGCATTTCTCCTTGTCCTTTGATCTCAGTTTCTCCATGCTTTTTCATCTTACCTCTAGGCAATAGCACTGGCTTCTCAGTTACTCCAAAAGCCAATGTTTGTGTGTTAAATACATGTGAGCACCTGAGTCTGGTCTCACGTCTGTTTAAAAACTAGAGCAGCAGTAGAATTGCAGGGCTAGGAAAATGCTGGAGAACCAGGTGCTCTCTAAAGCTTTTCTGCCTTTAAACTTCTTTTTTTACAAGTAGAGGAGGCAGGTTGTTTATGACACATTCTCTTAGGAGCACTGAAGCTGTATTCTGAGATAGCTGTCACAAGGAAATTTCCCTCCGTTCCATCCCCCAATGTATTAGCTTTTCAATGGAAATGTCTGCTCCCTGGAGTCTGGATTTCATCACAAAAAGAGGAAGTTTTCAGCGAAAGTAGTATGGGAAAATCTGATTCTGTTCTGTTCCCCCACTAAGGACTTTGTGTCTTTGCATTTAAGGGTTTTTCTACTCCAGGGTTCACAACTTCGCTCACCAATGTCACAGCTAATTTGTAATAAATGCAGAGATGGGTCATTAGATATATCTTACAGGTTATGTATGTGTTTCACCATAAAAGAGGAAACAGTTTATATGAAACATCAAATAAAAGTGCCTTGGTTTTTATGTTAAACACTCCAGAAATTCTTTTATTCGTCACTGCAGTAGCTGTGGAAGGACTGGGAAGAAGCAAAGCTGCTCCTTTTGGAGTAGGAGCGCTGAGCCCAGAGCTCTCCTGGGTCGCTGTTGTAGCAGGACATGTCTGGCCTTGGGGTTCCAGGATCAGAAATGTATTCCCTTTCTTATAAGGGAGAAAAGGGAGGAATAACTCATCACTAATTTCTGTCCTTGGAGTCAGAACGGGCTTTATCAGCGACAGCTGTTTCTTGGCTAATATTACTTTTCTAGGCTCTTTATTTTCCTCTCTCAGTGTCCAGTAGCAGAGCACTGTGCTGTTCCATCTTAGCTGAGGTGTGCTCTGGCAGACTTGTTTTAATTTTGAAGTACTTGGTTTCACCACACACGTTTGACACACACTCCTGCCCTGTGACACTGACAGCATTTGAAACAATTTGCTATTTAGAAAAAGCAAGTGGAGGAGGCTGAAAAGAGTCACTAGAGGTCCTAAACTTCTATTACTGATTTGCGGAGTTGAGAGGTTTCCTGGCTTTTCTGCTGGGAAGTTTTATTTGTGGTAAAACAGTTATTTACATAGAAGATATAAAACAGAAGTAAAAGTTCTAGGAGCCATGGACTCAAACTCACAGTTAAGAAGCTTTTTCATAATCCTTAAATGAGACAAACAGAGATCCATTAGAGTTGGAAGGCATCTTCTATTGAAGAATTTATTGTGTGATGAAGGCACTAACTTTTCCGTGTTGGAAATTGGAATTAGGATGAGTAAGGGATGGTTCTGCAGAAGGTTCTCAGGCGGTGGGTAAGTGAAATGGGCTGAGCAAGTCTCTGGCATGAAAAAGGGTCTGGCACTGATCTGACACCTTGGTGAGAAATTTCTGCTCCTTAAGCCCTCAGAAACTAGCATAGCTAAACAGTGTTATTAATAATAACAAAATAGACTGGCTTACTAAGCTGGATCTGCACACCACTGCTGTCTGCAGGTGGGATTGCTGGGGCTGCAGGGGTGGTGTCTGTGGTGGCTTACTTGTCTTTGGTAGGATTTTTCAGGAGCCAAAACTGTATTATGGTATTTAGAGTGACTTTTCCTCACCCCTGCACCATGGGCTGTGTTTGGTCCATAAGGTGCCATAATCTGGGTAAAAATATGTTCTTTTTCTCTCTGTCTTGGGATCTGTTGTGTTTGGACCTCATCATGCCTTGCTCTGTTTTGGCATTCGCACTGGTTGCTGCAATTACACAGAGACATTGGAAAAAAAACCCAAACAAATAATGGAATCCCCTCAGTGACTGCAGTATTAAATAGATTTTTCCCATTTTGTCCCTGTTGTCTGGAGGAGAGGAGTGGTGGAGAGCACGTGCCTCGGTGCCACCAGGGCTGGCAGCATGACCTCGGGCAAGGAGGGGTTGAGAGGAGCCCTTGCTGAGTTCACAGCCGTGTTAAAGTTGCATTCCATGTTGGAACAGGCTGTGTTGGCTGGTGTTCCGCAGGAATTTCTGACACTAGTAATAGCTGGTGAGTTTGTTAAGACCTAAATTCAGTAATAGTGCCCAAATAGTTGTCTGCTAAAACAGATGAAGGACTGGGTTTTTCTGCTTTTGAGGACCTGGGATTAGGCTTGTAGCAACTCTTTGGAAGGATGAATTGCTGTTCTGGATTTCTCTGAGTACCAGCTTTGTGGCTTCTTTTTTGCCCTGCCTTAGACATCACAGTGTCTGAGACAGGGAGAACCACACTGTATTTGAATAACACCCAGCAAAGACCTGCTCCCAAATGAATTTCCTGGGGATACTTAATGGAGAAAAGCAATGAACTCTGCTCATTTTATAAACAAATTCTGTTTGGCTGCATGGACTGACTGTGGTGGAGCTGACTGGTTCAAACAAAACCAGAGCTGAGCAGAGGAGCTCAGTTTGTACCTGCTCAGGGACTATAGAGTAACCCAGACTACACATTCCTCAGTGAAAAACAGGTCAGACACAATCCAGTTTCTTTGTGCCTTTCTCATCTGATGAGACCCAGTCTCTCCAAGCTCACTCTGAGTAATGCAGGGATAACTCATCCCAGGGACTTGGTAAATCTAATGAAAATACTGTCTCCAGAAAGGTTCAGGAATGCAGCAGCCTATGCTACTGCCTAGCTAATGCTTCACACAGTTTTCCAGACTGGAGTATTTTGCCTGCTTTCTTGCAACCACTATTTATTATTTAAATGACGAATCTGGAGAATTTCCCAGATCTAATGTCTGCCCCATTACTTTCTGTCTTGGATGCTGCAGATAGTCAGATGAGCAGTAAATCTATTCTGTGGAATAGAATTACACTATCTTTTTTTGTTTCTTGTCAAACACTTGTGAATGATTTTTCTTCACCTCTATACAATACCTAATAGATAAAAGACAAAAAAAATTTGTATGCCAAATAGAAGTTACTCCACATGTACCTCCAGTGCTGCATCTGCAGAAACACCAGTGGGAGTGTATTTATCTTGGGTAGATGGGGAAGACTGTGGGAAATGATCCCTAGCACTGATATTTTCAGTTGGGTGGGTGAGGGGAAGTACTGTGGGCAGCTTTTGGATGTTTGGTTCTTTTTGTTTGCTTGTTTAGGTGGGGGGTTTCCAGTTTTGTTTGGTTTTTGGTTGGTTGTTTTTTTTAGCCAGGGTTGATTGTGCCCTTTCTCCATCCTCTCTGATTGTTTCTGAAGTCCTTCCTGAATGTCTCTGAACCAAGACCACCCTGCTGAGCAGTGAGGGGGTGTTCGCCAGTGGTCTTGGTTGTTCCTGAGCTGATGTTGAGTCCTCTGGCTCTCAGAAGCAGCAGTGCCAGGGGGTGCTGAGGCTGCCTGAGCCAGGGTGGGAATTGCATCCCCTGCCATGCTGGGCACCACCCCATAGCTCTCCAGCTGTCCCAGTCCTTCCTGATGAATTGATGGCCTTTGGAAAGAGAAAGCATGAAGAAATCCCCCTCCTAAGACTGACCAATGTGATTCTGAGCCCCCACACGGCATGTGAATTACACCCCTTTCCTTAAAAACAGGAGGCTTTTTTTTCCTGTCCCCCCCTCCACAGTGATGAGAAACTGAAGGTCAGGAATGAGCCCCCCGAAGGCACACGAGGAACAAAATATGACGTGTTTTAACTGATGTGAAAGTTAATGGGGAAGATCAACATCCAAAGGCTGCAGTTAAGGAAAGGGGGCTTGTTTGGGAATGGGAAGTGTGAAACTGTGGGGCAGGGAACACAGAGCCCTTTAGCCCTGCTCAAAAATAATAGTGCACGCCTTTTTTTTAACTTCAGAGTTTAGTCTGCCCTCAGTAAAACCAAGTGACATTAAAAAAACTGTGCACCAGAAAAAGCAAACCTCGTTTTCCTGGTTTCTGCTTATAAGATTTACAGGTACTTAAAATAAACCTATGAAAAACAGACCCAGTGTGCTGGAATTTGCTAACTAGTGAGAGCAATTACCTCCAGGTCCCAAGACCTAACGGAGCTTGGCTTTTTGGAAATAAAACTTGGCAAGCTCTTCTTCCTGCTGCTGTTGTAAAGGTGCACATGAAAAGATGTGCTGACCTCTGCCAGAAACCCCAGGAATCCAGTTCAGAGAGATTCTCCTGTGGAGGGGATGGCTGGATTTGGGCAGCACAGATGGGGAGTGGTGTGGAAAAGCCGGCGAAACATTCGCTTCTCATTGTGTGGCTTCAGCGTGGCAGATTCTTTGCAATTGCCTGGTGTACCACAGTAATTAAATGGGTCAAGAGCAGTAAGTTCAGATACTTAACAAGAAAATAAAGACCTCAGTTGACAGCCAGCAGCGGGTAGTGCTCGTTTCACAGGAGTAAGGAGAATTAATGCAGTAAAAGTCGATGTGAGCCTTTTTGGCAATGATTTTGTATTGCTTCAGAGATCACCTACCAATTAACTACAAATGCTGTAATGGCTGTAAATCAGGTTGTCTTATGAAACTAATGCTCCAGTTTCAGATGTCCTAGAAAAAGGGAAACAATAGACTCTGCTTTTAGTGATACATAAGTAAGAAAAGATAAGAAAAGTAATGAGAAAGGCACACCAACCTTTGTTAATATTGAAATGTAAAATAATCCTGTTTTCACTGGACTGTTTCATGCATGAGGGGAAAATGAAGTTTATGTAATGAAATAAATATGATAGAAGTGGAATGCAAGATGGGAATTGATTTTTATAACACTCTCCAGTTTGGAGGGTGGAGGTAGTTTCACACCAGCGTTTTGAAGGAAGTTATTTGTTGAGGTCAGTATCCATCGTTTCTGACTGGGGGAAGGAGCTTCTGTTTTCCCACAGCAGTTGTAAAAGTCCTTCAGGAAGCATGAGATCTTCCTCCTAAAATATTAAGGGACAAGTAACAAGAATGTTAAAAAAAATTAAAACCATAAAAATGTGTTCTGCCACAAACCAGGAGCTCTCTGCCCACCACCTTCCCTTGCAAGTTAAGAGATGGGACCAGCTTTGCTGCTGTTTGTCGATTCCCTTTGGAGTGAGCACTCTTAAAAGGGTTTGTGCCCTCCTGCCTGTGTCCATGCTGATGGGAACCAGTGTCCAGCAGCGAGGGCCAGGCTCCATCACAAGTTGGTCCAAAGCAGCAGAGCTCAGCTCAGCTGCAGGAGACAAATGAGGTGTCTCAGCTTCAGCATCTCACCAGGAATCGCTCAGAAATATTGCTCATGTCTGTGCATTGTGGTTATTATTATTAGGTGCAAGAAATACAGTTTTAAAAACTGTAATTAATAATTTCTCAGTAATCTCTCTTTCTACACATTTATGGCATCAATGGGTATGACTGTTTATTATGTCTTACCTATAAAATCTGACCTGTTTTATATACTCTTTATGGAAACAGCGTACAGTCATAAATTAAAAGATGCAACTGTTTTGGATATTTTACTGGTGGTCCTGTATTTTCCTGCCAAAAGTGCAGCTGTTTTAGGTTTCTCGGGATAACATTATAAAAGGCTGTATGCGTTTTGCAAGTTTATGCTTGAGTTGCCAAGCCAGAGGTGGAATGACTCAACCTTCCCAGGAGCAACATGTACCAAGTGAGGAATCAAAACAGCCGGCTGAAGCGGGGCGGCTCAGATGGCCACTGGGAGAAGCACTGCTTGTTTGTGGTGCTGTGTCTGCTGGTCAGTGTTTGAGATGGTCATTGTGCTGGGCTGTGGATCTCTCTGTGCATTTGATGGGGTTTTGGTGCAAAACTAGTGGAAATTCTGGTCTTGTACCTGTCTCGTGTAGAGTTACAGAATGGAAAGAAGCCATACAGGCCCCCTTGAACAGACACCTTTAACAGGAGCTCTTGGTGTGTGTGGGGGGTTGGAGCCCTTGGAAGGAGCCAAGGGGAGCTAAGAGCTTGTGGTGGTGCCAGCAGAGGCAGTGTGTTTCCATGTCAGCTCATCAGTCTGGCAGGTTTGGGGTGGAATTAGATGGCTCTGCAAATGGGTGATGATGCTGAATTAATGGGGAAGTTTAGAGGCTTCTTTAGCCAAAATGTTGATGACGGCCTCCCACAGCTCTAATTCCCAGGTGTCAGTGGGGTCCAGGCACAGAGAGGCCTGAGAGCAGAAAGCTCAGCCCTGTGGTCATCACAGCACCCAGCACTGACTGACAGAGCTCGAAGCCTCCTGTTCCTGTGGGAGCAGCAGGAGCTTGTGGTGTTTTCCTTGTCTTAGAAGGAACTCCAAAAGAGGGGAAAATGAGCCCTCCCCCAGGTGGAGGGATGTCACAGAGAACACAAACCCATGAGTGTCCCCTCTTTCGAAGAGCCAAGCTGTCTGATTGTGTTGGCTGGGCCAGCCTGGCTGAGGGCGTGTCGCTAATTTAACTCATGGAATCTTTGTCCCCATGTGTTCGTAGGTGGCTGGCAGTGGGCAGCTCCATCCCTTGCTGTCTCCCACAAGCAGCCCTGACCTCGCCATCCTGTGCACCATGCAGGTGCTCGATGTGTTCATTGCTGCTCTGAGATAACACTGCTCTTTGCTGTAGGTACCTCACCCACGTTCGAGCTGCCTCTCCGCAGGATCTCGCCGGGGGATACACATCTTCCCTGGCCTGTCACCGAGCCCTGCAGGACGCTTTCAGCGGGCTCTTCTGGCACCCCAGTTAACCAGGGACCATCAGCCTGTGACCAAGGGACACCCAGCAGGGCGAGAAGCCAATCAAGCCAGCAAAGGTTGGGGTAGAATGACTGCCATGTGCGCGATGGCCGGGCTGCTGTCGCTTTCCTGTGCCCTTCTCTGTGCTAAACCAGCTGTGTTCAAGTGTTAAAGGGGAAAACCAAAACCCGTCTGCACGAGAGCTTTGTAAAATGGTAGATACATTTTTGTGGAGGGGGAAACTCGTGAGTCATGTGGCACTTTGCTGAGGGAGGCTGAAGCAATAAGCCACATCTGATGGAAGATGTGAATAACTCAGCTGTGTATGTTTGAGGCTTAAAGAAATACACTTGTAAATTTTTTTTAAATAAAGCCAGACTTTTTTATTAAAGTTTGTGGCTTTACTCTTATTGCAGGGTTTTATTTGCACAAGAATTTAAATGCCATTTTGATTATAACATTTAGTGTCAATATTCAAGCCTACATTTTCTTCCCATAAAACTCGTTTCCCCAGTTTAGACAAGTGGGTTTTTCCTCCTGCCAGCTGGATGGGATGAGAAACCCTGGAACTATGCTGACACAACTCCTTCCGGATGACACTTGGTTCTTACCTTTGCCTGGAAAACCAATCTTAGCTGAAAGTGTTTCAGCTGAGTTCCTCTAGGAGCAATCTAAGAAGCAAGACTAAGTCCTTGAAGTAGTCAAAATTGAGGGGTTAATTTTGGGGTTTTTGTTTTGTTGTTGGTTGGTTGTTTTTTCCTGTTTGCTCCATTTGCAACTTTTCTGTCATGCACTCAGGAGCTTCTTTGGGAGGAACATCCCTTTGCTGGTTTTTTTGGGATGACCCTTGCTACTTGATCTGCTTTCACATATTGCTTTCCCTCTCCTGGTAGTGGAATGTTCGCTTATCTCAGCAGAGCTGGGAGGACTGGACTTTGCCATGAGTGGGTATAAACTGTAGGAGATGGGAAACTGCTCAGGACAGGCAGTTTGGACCACATTTTATGGGCCATCTGCTAATAGCTGTTGATTGGATGTGTTTCTTCTGTGCTGTAATAAAGAGAAGGACAGCTCTATTCCAGACTCAGTGCTTGCTTTATTAAGGAAAGAGGGGAGGTGGCAAAATTTCCACTGCCCTCTCTGAAATCCCGCTGGTTGTGCCCAGAAAAGCTGCCAGGAGGGAATGTTACACACAAGGCAGAGATGTGGAAAAGGAGCACCTCCCTGCTGGGGACAGGTGGCCTGGCCTTGGACACAGAGCTTGTTCCTGGGTGCTGTAGGACTTGGGGGTGCAGTGCTGAGAGACCATTTGTGTTGGAATCCATCCCTGAGACAAGTGCTGCTTCCCAACCAGGATTCTCCTCTCCTTCCCCTCTTCTCCCACCTGAGAGCTGACATGCCCATCATTTTTCCAGTCCCTGGCTCATGATGGATGGCAGCCACCACCCCCCCTCACCCAGACTGCCAAGGATGCACCGCACTGATGGTCTGTTTGTATTGTTTGTAAAGCCTCAGGTCATGCCCTAATGAATGCAGAACTGCTTGTGCATATCAATATGTGTCATTTAAATACACTCATTAACTTGTGTGGTCCTTGGCTATCGTTTTCTGTTCCAATTGGAAGGGTTGTACATAGAAGTGGCAACCGCAGAGAAATCTGGGACACCCCCTGATTCTGAGGATAGCCACATCTCATCTGCTGACCTGCATCTAAACCAAAGTTATGCTGCTGGAATAAAACTGGAATAATTCGATCCTTAAGGGAACAAAACTTTACCAACTCACATCCTTCCCTGCCCTGGGTCACTTCAGTCACGTGCTGAAAATCAGTGACGTTCTCAACTTGCTCAACCCAGAAATGGTGATGAAAGCCAGGCTTCTGTTGGTGCAGTGAGGCCAAGAAGCCCCAGCTTTGGGCTGTGAAGCAGTGCAGTGTCACAGGGACCTGCAGTCCCCGCCAGGCGTGTTAGCAGAGCTCACAGAGTGACTGCGGCATTCCAGGATGGCCAAGGGCCTTCTCACTCCAGCAGCGCTTGTGGAGGGCTCTGAGGAACAGGAGCCACTCTCAGATGTTCATGGGAAAGGCAGAGGGCAGCGGCTGGAAAGCAGCAGTGGTGTCAGCAAACCGGCCGGGAGCCAGAGCCCAGCACAGCCCTGGAGCAGTGGACACGAGGTGCCTGTGGCTGCTGGGAGGACACACAGGCTGGAGCTGCTGAGACACCACAAAGGCCAGAGGGGAACGCTCCGGCTGCAGTGCAGTGCAGGGAGGAATCTGTACAGCAGCATTCCCGACAGCACGGGTGAGTCACGATGGCTTTCTCCCTCTGGACTGATAAACGTGCTCCAGCAGTAACCAGGCTCCCAGCAGCGGCTCTGGGGCCAAGGGAGAGAAAAGCTGTCACACTGAGCCACGAGGAAAACAAACCCACGGCCCTTGGCTCTTGGTGCTTGGGTGAGAACCAAACATCCATCAGGCTGCAGGGTCAGGGATGGAGCCACAGCAGAGCCAGGAGAGGGACAGACATCTGGTAAGGGAGCTGCTGGGCGTGAGCTTGGAGCTTGGACTGAGGGGAAATATCTGACACAGAGAGGGCGAGCCGAGTTCTCTGGCCAAATAAACTGCTTGTGGTTGACATTGCCCAACAATAGTTTGGATGGGTAAGAAAAGGAAATCAAATCCCTGCAGAATACAAGCAGCCAGTCAGAGAGATCATCCAGGGACTGCAGCAGGGGAGCAGTGAGAGGTGGGGCAGAGCTGGGAGAGGGCAGAGGCACAAAAGCCACGGGAGGACACGGTTTCAGGAAGAGAGGACTTTTCCAGGTGCTGGTTCCAGTCTGGCACTTCAATACAAACATGTATTTATTCTGCAAATGTGTAAAAAGCGTTAGAGTCTTTCCTGCTCTAACAGCAGGTAAACATGAAGTCAGGAGTCAACTAATCCCTAACTAAATCTTGGTGTTAAAAAGCATTTTTTACTCAAACCCCCAGGATATGTGGCTTTTTGGTCCTTTCTGTATCTCAGGTTAAGTTTTTGAAACATTATCTTGCTTACACGAGGGCTGTTTGTGCATCTGCTCACCGTAATCCAATATTCTGAAACTCCAAAACATTTGTCAGAGGGAATCCAAGGCAGAGGTTATATAAGTCACCTTCCTAGACCCCACAAAACATAAAAATCTGTTCTCCCCACAAACTGCACATTATCAAAATGCCACAACAGGAAACCACCCCGGGCTGTGTCATTGAATTAGCACAGGGCGTGAAACAATAGAGAGCAGAGAAATACCAAAACACATTTATTACAAAAGAGCAAAATTTTAATTTCTTGTAGCAACAACAATTTTAATCTTCCTATTGATCTCACAATTTAAAAAAAAATAAAGGTAAATGCAGCAAGCAAGGCTCCCAAAGGAAAGCTGCAACAGTTATGGTGTGAACAACTCAAGGCATAAACCAGGGATACCCTAAATATCCTTTATATAAACTAAGGTAGTCACCGTAACTCCAGTCTTCAACTCAGTAACTTCTCTTCAGAAAAACCTTGGCTGGTGCACAGACGTTTTGAGGCTGGTTTTTCTGGAAGAAGGTTAGAAAAAGTAAAGTTATTTAATGTGCAGTAAACAGACTGAGCTAAACCACAAGGTCTGGAACACTTAAGGGATTTAACAGGAAGAGATGAGTGTTAAAATTAGGACTAACAGTCACAAACAAAAACTGTTACAGCAATAATGGGGGGCTTTACTAAATGGCAGAAAGGACTTTCAAAAAACCTGTATGGAGCTACATTTTGACCTACTCTCAGTGCTACCCAACAACAGCATAAAAATAAGTTTTGTTGCATTAAGGCTTTATAAAAATCTCCTTTCCTTGAGCTCATGTAACTGCAGACCGAGTTTCCCTCTCCCCCTTCTCACATAATGCAAAGCCCAAGATCACTGAAACCAATAAGTACTTCAAGAAACAAATGACCAATTATAAAAACACAAAACCTCCCTACATAATAACCAAATTCAGCGTTAAAGCTCTCTAAGGCTATCTATGTCTCAATGGAATTGTACAGAACCTGACTCTCCTGATGTGGTGACTCCAGTGCTACACTGAGTCTGTGTGACTGTAAGGGAGAAGGTCAGAGCTGGTACCAGTCCCTTGGAATTGCACTGCTCTTGTTGAAAATGCAACTCCAGTTCTTAAGTACTGAGCTAACAGAAACGTGTGGTTGGCATTAGATCACAGAATCACTGCACATCCCGCGCTGGAAGGGCCCACAAGGATCACTGAGTCCCCACCCTCCCCCAGTACACAACCTAAGGCATAAAGGTCTGGTTTATGGCCTGTGGGGTGATCCTCTCCAGTCCACCATGTTTCTGGGGAGGCTCATGCTGGGATCAGAGGAGCAGGCTGCAGTTTCCAGGAGCATAGCAAGCCCTGCAGCTGCTGCACACGTGCAGGCGCTCGGTCCGGCACCACCTGCGCGCTCACCCCAAATCCAGTGTCACTGTCACATGGCTGGAATGGCCACAGGGCTGGCAAGGTGGGACAGGCCTGAGGCCACAAAAGGTGGAGCCTGAAATCCCAGTGCCACGTGGGAGGGTTGTTCCTTACCTTCATCAGGGCAGGGCCTCTTGTACAGCACATCTGCTGGGACCTGGAAACTGATGCACAGCATCTCTTTGTTGGGTGCCACGTTCCTGACCGGGTATGTAGAACAACGTCCCTCCAGGGAGGTTCCCAGCGACGCTTCCGCTCGCTCCTGAATGTCTTTGGCTGGGTCCTCATGCTTGGAGAACCCGTAGCAGTGCACAGTGGGGAGGCCAGCAGCACTGCAGGGCTCCCCCACCAAGAGATGCCTGAAAACATCCAGGAATTCAACAGCCAGCGCTGGCAAATTCATGACGATGTGGAAAGCAGTTTTCTGCTCCTCCCTCAGGAGTGGGAGCTCTTTGCTCAGCTCCTCCCGCACCGGCCCCCGCAGGAAGTCCCTGCCATCCATGTTGAACGCTTTCACTTTGGTGTCTACCTTGTTTAGCCTGCAGTTGTGCAGGAGCCAGTGGTGAGATTCAGGGTTGAGATCGTTGGCAAACACGCGGCACTTTTTCTTTGCTGCTGGAATAGCAAAGGGTCCAATCCCAGCAAAGACATCGAACAGGACATCACCAGGCCTTAACAGCTCGACGATACGGCTGTGCTCCGTGGAAAGGCGTGGGTTCCAGTAGACTTTGGAAAAGTCCAATTCATATGCAATATTATTTTCTTTGACCTGAAAATCCAAAACATTTTCGCAAGTTTAAAGCATTATCAATAACTCACACAGCTAAAAAACAAGGTCCCTTATCAAAAGGTAATGTGTAGATCAACACTGTCCCACTGGTAGCACACATGAACTTTGTAAAACAAGATCAGCTCATCAGAAACTGCCATAAGGAATGTCCCCACTGTCAATCCCGATGACTGGCTTACTCATGTCTCAACCACCAGGTAGGAATAAAGCACCAGTTTAAAACGGCCATAAAAAAATCAGGCTTTTGAAGAGCTTTGTGGCCAGCTGACAACTCCTGTATTGAAAGCAGACCTTAGGAAGATGCCTCAAGCCCTCCTTAGAGGAGTCCACACAGTAAATAAGCATCTGAGAATGATAAGGCACAAGAACAGGAACCCTCAGCCAAATTCAAAGCCACTGGGAGCCAATTCTGCAGCTTGAAAAATACTGTATTTCATCTCTCAAGGTGACAGAGTCTGGAAACTGATCCAAACCCAACCTTTGGAATGACCACTATCTTAAGAACAGACCTGAAAAGAAACAGTGTTTATTCAGATGAGAATGGGATGCAAGATAATACTCTCTTTGCACCACCACGCTGGAATTGTGTGACTGAAGTACAGTGACTTTGGATCCAAATCACCACATTGTTTGGTGTGCCAGCAGGAAACATCCTGAGGTGTATCTGCAGTCCTGGTGCAGCTCCACGCTGTGCCAGGTGTATGGTAACACCATCTGCATAGTATTTGTCACTGCTGCCTTGGCAATTCAGTTGCCTTCTCTGTGCATGTACAGGATGTTCTACCAAGCTATTCAACCTTTTCATTTGCTAATCTAATGTCTTCTCTTCTGAAAGTATAAAACTGCTAATAGATAAGGAAAATATTTTTGTGGATGCTGTGGCCAAGTTTCCAGCTACAGACAAGAAACCCTACATGAAGAATACTTGGCAGTCACACAGTGATTGCACCTGATAAATGTCAGGAGAGGAGAGAGGAGGTTTGTCTTGCTGCTGTCAGAAAAGGAAAAAGGCAAAGGCAGAACGCTGTCTGTTGCAAAGCCAATGTGAGTGAAAAACACACTCTTACCTTCTACACCAGCCACTGTACAAGGCTTGGTCACATTAGGAAACAGCATTTTCTTAGATCAAATCCACTGAATATTTTGGCTTTAAGTGAAAAACATCCCCCAGTACAAGTTTGTCATTAGTATCTCCGTAAGAAACCTTTACTGCAGCTACTTTTACACAGCATTAAATCTGAGCTGTGAACTTGAAAGAATACATGGCTTCGTGATCCTATGGCTGAGTTTGCCCTTGGCAGACCGGGACAAAGGGAGTGTAGAAGGAACAGCCAACCCTGATGCTCAGACACGTGCCAGGAAGGGCACTGTGCAAAGGAATGGTCCAAGAAGTCTGCATCACCTCTTTCCAGAAGATGCGTTTGGGTTTTAGCACACTAAAATTAAAATACCTGTACCTTGGTTACCAGATTCCTCTCTCCAGCAAGCACTTCCATTTCAAAATTCCTGTATGTGCTGTCAATAATATTGGTTTTATTCACTGCACAGGTGAGGCCCGGATTCTTGTCAATTATAACCTGGCCTGAAAGAGAGGGCAAAAGATATTCTGGTTAAGGGACCACAACCTTTTAATGGTCTACAACAGCCACAGCAAATCCACTGTTTACAGTTTGATTAACAAAAGTAAGTGTGTGCTGGAACAACCTCCCTCTAATGGCTATGGGTTGCTGCTGTGACACCTTTCTAAGGCACACACCTCACCCTGAGCCAATGCTCAGTGCAGTGAGACCACAAGGCTCTGAGGACAGAACTGTGCCCTCTGGGCACAGCTACGGCACCAGCACAACGCTACTTACAGCCAAAACAAAAAGCAATGGAAAGCACTCAAAAGTGTTCCTTGTGTAAGTGATACTTGCTAAAATATCTTTTTGACAACATGCAAAATAGAGAAGTTACCTTCTTGAGGGGAGCTCTTTTACCTACCAATCAGATGTCTGTAGGGTAACTGGTGATCCCTGAGATTCAGATGAGCTATGTGGCCAACACGGCTGAATCCAGAGGTGACCTCCTGGCCTTCAGGAAGGACGGCTCGCAGGATCTCCTCTGACCTGAAATTCTCATAAGTCAGCTCCAGGTTATATTTGTACACCTCGGGATGAATGCTGAGCTGTTTCAGGACCTGCTGCTCCGATTCTCCCAAGGAGAATTCTGGTATTTTATGAGGATCCAGGATAACAAATCTACTGTCCTCATCTTCTGGATCCTCAACCACTCGCTTCAGACCAGGACGCTGCAGTACCCACTGTTTTAGGGACTTCAGCACACTGTTCACAATTTCTTTCTTGACTTTAAGAGCTGGAACAACAACTGTCCTTTTAAAAGCCTCTCTGTTGAGCAGTGTCATCCCACGCACTCTGGGATGGGGTGAATACAGTCCTGGATTTGCTTTCTCCTCCACAGTTTCAGGCATTGTAGAGAAAGTGGGTTTTTTAACTATTACAAAGGGCCCAGGTAGTCTGCCAGAATATTGTGCCAACAGCATCCAAACTGCTGGAAATGATGTATTTGATGCAGCTGTCTTAAAATGATTAGTTTTCAGTAGTCTGGCAGAGTATCCCAATCTCCACAAAGTCCTAGAAGAGAAATTACTCATTTTATAGACATTATGTAATCATTCCATTAAAAAGGCTGCAAATCGCATGGATTTGCTGTTCTCTTAAACCATAATTTCCATCTGTACCAAACAATTCACAATAGTTTAGTAAAGCTCTTTATTATAAAATATATACTGGAAATGTCTGTTATTTTGCAAATGTGTTTTTAGACTTAAACAGTAACTTCAAGCAGTGAGATAATCCCCTCCTGCAAAAAAACAATGACCTCTCCTTGTTCTAATAAATGTGATATTAATCCCAGTAAGCCAAATGGAAAGATTTCTACTGTCTTGATCCTACTGTTGGATCCCTTCTGTGTCTGATAAAATTCATTACCAAGCAGTGGTTGCTAGAAAACAGTTATTAGCAATAGAGGCCATAATCACTCTTTGGTGATTTCTGCCTCCCAGACCCCAATGTAAGGTGTTACACACTCCGCAGTGTCTTTGCTCCATGGGCTGCATGCCAAAAAGATCATTAATTAAATCCAGTATTCCCCATAAATCCAGGGGAGCATTAGGAATGTCTCTTCCAGTGACTGAGCCCCATTCCACAGTTCATTCGTGGGATGGGAACTTGAAAAGTAGGTTTATGCTTCTCTAAATGGTTTCCTTCCCGGGAGCCACTCCAAAAGGGCCCAGTTTTCTGACTGTGTGAGCTGCTCCAAGACAGGTTCAGGTGGTGCTCGAGGCTGGAACTTCTCCTGACTCCTTGGGAAGCTTGTTTTAAGGTGGGGGGTTGACAGGAGAGATGCAAAGCAGCTCTGAAAGGAAACTGGTTCTCCTGCCTCCCTGAGGGTAAGAGGTTGTGCAGCCTCTCCTCCCCAAAGCTGCTGTGCCCGAACCTGGGAAAGCTGGTCCTGCTCCCGTTCTCCTTACCCCCAGATCCCATCTCCTAATGGGACTGCCCCCATCTCCCAGCCCGCCCATTTCCCTAGGCCAGGCTGTTGGCAAATCACAAGAAATAAAAGAATAAACTCTGCGTTCCCAGGTGTGCTGCAGAGCTGTGACCCGAGCAGAGTGCTGAGCACCCCTGTACTCCTCCTGGGGAATCGCCTTCTCCCCAGCTGGACACTGATGGCGAATCGGGTTGGACAAGACCTGTGAGATCACGGAGCCCACGCTGTGACCCGGCCCTGTCACCGAGTGCCCACTGCAGTCAGTCCCTGAACACCTCCTGGGGGCACCCCCGCCCGGCCTGCCCCGCTCCCTCCGCTGTCCGACCAGCCCTGCCGTGAATCAATTCCCCCTCACGCCCAGGCCGGGCCACCCCTGGCGCAGCCCAAGGCCGCGTCCCCTCACCCTGGCCGAGCCCTCAGGGCATCACCTCGATCCACCGCAGCCCCTGCCCCCACCGCCGCCATCCCGGCTTATCCCGCTCTTCCCTCAGGGAAATCAATTAATCACTTAATCAATCAATCAATTAATCCCTCCAACCCCCCCCCCCCCCCCCCCCCTTCCCGGCCCCGCCCCCCCCCCCCCGCCCTCACCTCATGCCGGGCCACGCGCGCCGCGCGCCTGCGTCATCGCCGGTGGGCGGGGCCAAGGGTGACCACGCCCCGACCACGCCCCCTCACCAATGTGGGCGTGGCAATGTAGTGGCCCCGCCCACTCAGCTCTCCCCTCACAGAGGGGATTCTGAGGTGGTCACGCCCCCAATAGAAAGGCCACGCCCACTATGCCCCGCCCACTCGGCTATTCCCTCATCTATGTGGGCGGGGCTCTGTAGAGGCCGCGCCCCCAACAGAAGCCCCGCCCCCTCAGCTCTCCCCTCAGCGGCGGGGGCGCCGCCGTGCCCACCACCATCATCGTGGCTAATCCCCACGAACGAAGCTTTGGGAAGGGCTCCACCCGCACTCGCTGCAAGCGCACTGGCTGCTTTAAAGGCCGATGCGAGAGAGGCAACTCCGGTTGTGCCGCGGTGGCCACGCCCCCAACAGAGAGCCCCGCCCACTCTGATCACGCCCCTCAGCAACCCTCGTCCCTCCTTGGCCACGCCCCCGCTCCCGTTAGCAACGGACACTGCGCAGGCCACGCCCCTTTTATGACCACGCCCCCTAATTGATCAGTTTACATATCTGACCCCGCCCCATTCGTGATCCCGCCCCGATTGGCCCCGCCCACACGGGTGGCCCCGCCCCCTCTCCCCTCAGCGGCGCTGTGGGCACGGGGGGCGATGGCGGCGCCGCCCGGGGGGAGCGGGCGGGCCCGGCCCGTGTCCCGGTCTGTGTCCCCGTCCCTGCCCGCCCGCGGCTGGTACCTGTCCACCCGCCCGCGGCCCCAGCGCCACGCCGAGGATGGCGAGGACGACGACGAGGAGGAGGAGGAGGACGGGGAGTCCGCCCCGCTGCTGCCGGCGGCGGGCAGTGTGCGTGTGAGGGGCGGCGGGGAGGGAGCGCCTGAGGGGCCGCAATGCGGGCTCGGCGGTCCTGGGGGACGGGGCGGTGACCCCTGGGGAAGGGGGCCGAGCCGGGGTGTGCCGTGTGGCCAGGCTGGCACAGCCGGCTCCGAGCCCCGAGTCTGGCTGTGCTCCTTGGGCGCTCCATTGTCGCTGCTCTCCAAGCTTGTGGGTGTTTGGGATGCTTAACAGGGCAGCGTCGTGTTATTGTGTGTGCCTCAAGGGCTTGTGTGGGCTTGGAATGAGAAATGAGGTTTTCGTGATGTAGATTGAGGAGGGAGAAGTTCATTGTGCCCCCCTCCCTTAAATTTCCTCCTGTGTTAAGACCAGAACACCTCCAGCACTAATTGCAGTTCTTTTTCTGTACCCTCTCACAGAGTTCTTCGAGTCGTGGTTCTTCCTTTGCTTTCTCGGTGTTTAACCTAATGAATGCAATCATGGGAAGTGGAATTCTTGGCTTGTCCTATGCTATGGCCAACACAGGGATCATAGGCTTTAGGTAAGTTTTCAGATTTTACATATCCTCATTTTTAAACTCAGCTCGTAGTTTTAAATGGAACAAAGCTTGATTACTAAGACTCCTGTGCAAATCTGAGGAAGAAATAACTGGCATGTGCCTTTCAGAATTGTTGAATAAGATCTTCCCTCTGTGGTTTAGTCATTCAGATCTGGCCTAACATAAGTCCTGCCCAGACGTTGCATTAAATTGCCACATGGTGGCAATTTCTTGGCCATTACTCTTGATAGATTGATGGTTTCCTCTCAAAGCTGTTATCTCCTTTAGTTCCAGGGATGGGCCTTCCGGCGTAGGATGGATATATGTCTGAAAATTTTGCATCAGCTTGTTCTTTTGTTTGCACTTCTGCTTGTGTTACATGCTAACCTGTGAATAACGGGGCCAAAGTCACCACAATTGTCCCTTTTGCCATTTTCTAAGCATTGGTTTCACTTCACTGGAAGTTGTGTGTTTGTCTATCTATATGTACACACATGAACTGCCATGTTTATGTTCCTTTTGTAATCCATGTCAGGCCTTCACCCCATATAATGTGTGATATCCTCAGAGAACAATGCAAGGAGCAGGGGAACTTCACAAATACTGGGAAGGTCAGAGACCACATGAACAATAGTCAGCAGATACCAGCCACAAAATGAGGAAATCTTATCTCGTGGTAGCTTAATTCTTGCAAAAGTAGCATTCTTAAAGCTAGAAAGTGCATTGTACTGTAACAGTGCTTTAATTTTGACTATTTTGTGGTTTTTAGTGTCTTGCTGCTGATTGTTGCCAGCCTTGCTTCTTACTCTGTGTTTCTTCTGCTCAATATGTGCACTCAGACTGGTAAGTGAAAAGCTAACAGTGAGCTCTGAAGTATTTCCTCAGCTATGTCACAGGAGTATAAGGATTGCAATTAACAACATGTTAACCGATAGCTGTGCCTGGTTCACTGATCTTGAAATATTTACGTTTGTAATGATTATTATTTGCCATTTAAAAATACGATTTTGAGACTTCTTGTGAAAAGTTGATGCCAAACCGACTTGTTTCTGGATTTTCAGTTTTAATTGTGTTTTCTTTTTTTCAAAAAGCCTCTCTTAGCTTTCCCAAAAGACAAATCCTGTATTTCTGGAGCAAAATTATTTTGGTGCAGGCAGGACCACACAACAGTGTGTCCTATTGCTTCCAGTGAAACTTAAGAGTAATAAAATAGTAGCCTTTCATTCTTCTGCTTGTAATATATATATTTTGCTCCTGGGCTGGAACAGATACCTTTCAGGTTTTGCA
This sequence comes from Campylorhamphus procurvoides, assembly GCA_013396655.1. NCBI lineage: Eukaryota > Metazoa > Chordata > Aves > Passeriformes > Dendrocolaptidae > Campylorhamphus > Campylorhamphus procurvoides. The sequence continues at coordinate 124,999 of WBMV01001588.1, read as the reverse complement.
ATCATGTTGGATTATCATAATTCTCGTGGTGCATTATAGATGTAGATTTTTACAGCATTTTTGATGCTCAAGGAGGAGTCACGTTGCAGTCCTTGGAAACTGCACTGCTTTGAGAATGATCAAATGCAATCAGATCACCAATGTTTCAATTCTTGCTTCCTTTAATTATTACTGAAACAACTGACTTGTTCCCTGAATTCTCCTACACAAAGATCACGTTACAGATGGGAAGTCTCCATCTTTTCTAGTCACCTGGTTATTGTTTCCCTCTCATCTGTTTTCATCCCTTTGCAGAGGTGGTGGGAGAAAACTTCCTCTTCTTTCCTCCTTGGCTTTGTTTTCTTTAGTTGGCTTTGGTCTCAGATGATTGCTTCCTGATTCTCCTTAGATCTGCTGCTCCTGTCCTCACCTGCTGAGTGATCTTCTTCACCCTGTCTTAAAAAAACTCCTCAGAGGTAGGGTTCCTTTTATGGTTGATACTTTTGGCTGCTTAATTATTTGGGATTAAATCTTTGGTAATGTTTTTTCTTCTCAAATGTTTTTGGAGCTCTGGTTATTTGAAAGGAAGCAGAACCTGAAACAAGTAGCTAGAAATGTACATGAGAAGCAAAAAAAGGGTGGATTTGAGGTAATTTTTATGGCCTTTTTTTGCTTCTTATTTCAGGCTGAGAAGTTCTGTATTATACAGGCACTAAGCAGTATTAAGTTGTTGTTTGCTAAAAAAAAATAATTAGAGATTCTTGCAAAAGAATTATGGTGAGAGGGGAAAACTAAGGATTTAAGTTGTTTGAAGAAAGAAGATTTTGTATGTTATGAACTTAAGAGACCTAATATGCAAGAATGCCCTAACTCCTCAGTTCTTGTCCAAAGCAAGACACCTCAAGAAAGCATTTTGAAAATACAGACAGCTGAAAGCAAGGAACACCACTGAAGTGACAGGATGAAATATTCCTTGTCTGAAACAAGCACTTTACAGTTAATAATTAATTATCACCGAGTGCTGACAGGTAGGAATAGCACCAGAACTGAGTCTGCATAAATTTGCTGGAATTACAACCTTCTGTGTTTTGATTTTTTTAAATAAGGTTTATCAGGGATTATATTTCCTGTAATTCCTCTCAGCTATTGAAGTAATTAAATGTTAGATGGAATTCCAAATTTTTCCTTTGAACAAACTTCTTTAAGAAGTGGGAAATATGACCTGCTGTACCTTGATGAAGTAAAATCTGTATATGTTTGATTCCAAAGGAGGTAATTAAGGGGTATTCTTCAAAAAAATCCACATTCATTTGTGAACAGTGTTATAGTATTAAGCTTAATCCACAGCAACAAATTGGAAAAAAATATTAGTATTTTAAATTTTTCTAGCTCATTTTTTAATATAAAAGGGTGGTAAAGAAAAACCTTTGAACTTGTTTGCAAACTGTTCATTAGGAAAGAGCTGACCTACAAAATACCTTCTGAAGAGGAAGCTCTAAAAATTATTTTCATTTTAAACAGGAACCAGGATTTATTAAGCACAGGTATTTTAGTTGCAGTTTAAAAATAAAGAAGTGTCTTCAGTTATGTTGGTCTAGACTTTGACAAAATCAAGTGATTTGTGTGGACCAAAAGGCTTAGCAAAAAAAATATTCCCAAGTGTCGAGTGTTGGGTTGGGATTAGTTTAGTCAGTATTTTCTCCTTGTGTTAACTCAGCACAACCTGTGTTGTTTTGGGCTGATAAAGGCTAAGCTTACTCTCTAAAGCAGAGGAATTGGGAGTTTAAGTGGGATGTACTTTGAACTTTTGTGGCCTCTTTTTAAATTTTGCATTTTATGAGTTAGTCACAAATATTGCTGGTACTATACTTGCCAATTTCACTTCACATTTAAAGGGATAATTTCCTTGGGGTATTAATAGCATGCTACAAATTAAGCCAATCAGGCAGAACTTTTTTAAATAAATTGTGCTTGATATTTTATTCTATATATTCTTGAAATCACAAAAATAATGCAATTAAGTATTAGGGGTTCCCAGTGTTCACAGGACTAAACTGAGTACAGAAACAGAGTTACTATAGAAAATATTCCAGGGTTTCATACTGCTGTTTTGGAATTGTGTGGAAAATTTTGCTCTCTTTGCTGATAACTCCTCATATGTGTGGTGCTATGTATTTGTTACCATGTGGTAAAAACAACTTACTCTTGTTTAACATTTTACTGATATTTATTTTTTGAAACCATTGAAAATGGCCATCTGAAATGCCTTTTTTTTCTCATGTGATCAACAACTTTATTAATAGAAATAAGAAAAATACAGGATAAAATCTAGTAAAACATATTACTTAAAACTCTCTTAATAGGAGCTTTAAGAAATAATCCAGGTTCATCCTGCGAGCTGACTCTGGCTCGTTTAATTTTATTTAAAATTAATCTGCTATTTCACTTATTTTTTTCATAGTGTGCTGGTGTTAGTAGTAGAGCAAAATGTGAAACATCACCCCTGAAAAAATCATATAAATAAATTAACAAAGTTTTAATAGATTTGGGGTTTGTTTTGATTTTATTTTTTGGTTTTCCCCCCCCTCTCTGGAGCGTGGATCTGGTTGTGAACTTCAGTGAAATAAAACCACCTAAGCTTGGGCAGTTGGGAGTGTGAGACTCCAGTGCCATCATCTGATCCCTCCCTGTGAGCTGCCTGTGCCTGCCCTGTCTGTGGCATTGACTCTCGTGGGCCTTCACTCAGGTGTGAAGGGCTGTCCCAGCAGCTCAGCTTGCAGGGCTGGGCCCCAAATTAAGATGTGACAAGAGTGGGAACAGTTTTGTACCAAACAGAACCAAGGAAGAGAAACCAAGTGTTGTGACAGCAAAATTATGTCGGTTTGAGAATGATTTTTACCCTTTGAGTCATTTGCAGCCGTGTGACTTTTATTGTATCCCGTGAAAGTGAGTGGTTTTTCTCAGGAAACTTTCACCTTTTCAATATCACTTGAGTTTCTAATAACAAAATACAGAGTTACAATGGAAGGCTTTAATATGACTTCCTTCTCCCTGAGAAGGGATTGCTTTGAGTTACCAGCAATATCAGAAGTGAGTTTCAGCTAAAACCCTGCAAAATTACACAAGAAACCACAAGCTGTTTTAATGTAATTATGTAAGTCGGGTGCAGGTAAGGGCACGATTTTTGTTTTCCTTTGGTGTGTTTTGGTTTGTTTTTTTTTTAATAGTAGATTTCAACTAAGGAAAGTGTTTACCTTCAGCTCTCTTGAAAATAAACATTGTCTAGTTTTTAAAAGCTGTCGAGCTGGTGATGTTTATATTTGTAGAAAAAAGAAAATGTATCCTCTGTTGTCATCTGTATTTTAAAGGAAAAGTGTGCTCTTTTAAGACATAAAATAAGGAAATACCTTATATCTAATTGTTGAAGCTAATTTCATAATTCTTCCCCTATGGAAAAAGCTTTAATAGAAGGCAATTTGTCATTAATGTATTACTGCTGTTTTTAAAATTATAGTACTTTAAATATTGAGTTTCTGGAGAGTCTCTGAATATTTGAGCACAGAGCAGTATTTTATAGCAGGAGTACAGCTGTATGTAAAAGCTATTCTGTAAGTAAAAAATACTGTGGAATACTCCTTTGACCTGAATTATGTTAATTTTAAAAAGGGGGTGGGGGAAAGCAAAGCAATTTTGAAGTTAGAAATATTTTAACTTTTTTTTTGTTACCAACAGCTGCCACTTCTTACGAAGACCTTGGCCTGTTTGCATTTGGATCAACTGGAAAGGTGAGTATTTATTTTTACCTCTCTTTTTTCTTCTTGGTCTCGTGCTTCTCATACCCAACTGTTCTTGAATAGTAAAAAGTATAAATGAAATAAGTAGTGTAATTACTGGTGCCTCAGTATACTGGTAGACTCAGCACTCCCGTTCAGGTTTGTTACAGTTTCCTCATGCCTCTGCTGGAAACTGCTGAGAGACAGGTAAGTGATTTACTGTTGCTGTTCCAGCATTTCATAAGGATCTAAAATAAGGGTTTGCTGTTATGCAGTTGCCATGAAAGGAACAACTAAGAATTTGTTTTTTGCAGGTTATTTTTTTCTCTTGTTTAATAAGCATTTTGCATGAATGTTTCTTAACTTGTTGTTTCATCTCATGATTAAAAAAAACCCAAAACAACAACCCCCCCCAAACAAACAACAAAAACACCAGTAAACTAACCATTTTTGATGTAAGAGTAATCCAGATGTTAGCTGTGCTTTTTTAGGTGTGTACTGAATCTGTTTTTCCTAACAGACAGTGTTATCCAGTAGTACTGGGTGCACAGGAAATATTGCCTGTGAATACTGCACACTTATCACTATGAATTCTATGCTCTGTGTTTCAGTTACATGTTACCAAAAGCAGGTTTTACCATACAGAAGTGTGATTTTATTGCTTTACTGAAGCAATGTAAATTTTTTTAAATTAGTCTTGCTCATCGGGCTAGAGTATGATTTCTTATGTCTTAATGTAACAGAGAATTAAACCTGAATTATTATATGTCTGTGAGACTTCCATTAGCATTAATAAGCAGATATTAGTGTATTCAGAGGATCAGTATTTATTGATCAAAGTTCAGAAGTGATCAACCTCAAGAGATAACAAGGTATGAAATAGTTATCTTTACAGAAGCTGTTTTGTACACATTAACCATAAGCCATTACTTGGAAAAATCATAGAAATTTAGATCTTGGGGACAAACTAAAATATGGCTTAACCTGTCTTTGTCCTGAAGCCAGCCATAAACCATTCTTGGCAGGTTTTTGTCTAAGCTGTTATTTAAAAGCTTAAATGAAGAAATTTCACAGCTTCACTAAGATACCATCATCAGTATTTTTTTTAATTCTCTCCTATATACTTTTTCAGAATTTTCAGTTTAAATAATTTGTGCTAGAAATTATCTGGTCTTTTACTTTCAGTGTGAATGGAGAGCACTGGAATATTTCTAGGTTGGAAACCTGTTGCTTCGATAAAATAATTAACCAGAGTTCACCAAGCTTTCCTGGTTAACTGATGTTTTCTGGAACACTTATCTTTCTTGAAGCATCTTTAGGCAACTTTTTCAAAGCTTGCTGGAAAACAGGCTTTGCTCTTTCTGATAGTGTTATCTCAGCCAATTTTCTGTATTTGCAGTCTAACAACTACATCATATGTTGGAGATGTTCTTCTCAAATGCCTTGCTTTTAACTGATCTGGGTGATTTTCCGGTTTTTCTAGTTCACCACAACCATTCTGACTTCTAATCTGTCCCTGAGCAATTCTCACTTCAGTCAGGCACAGATGAGTTTTTTCCTTTCGCTTTTTTCTTTGCAGTAGTACTAACTTTTCCCTCACTCATAAAGGATTGATGCAGTCAGACCACTGTAGGATCTTGCTTGAACTGCTAGCTGAGGCTGACAGGGAACTGCTCCTTAATTACTCTGGAAGTAGAGCAGTTGCTCAATGTTATGGTGATTTCCTTTCAAACGTGTTTTTTCTGAGATCTCTGAGGATGGAAATTTTCTGCCACAGAAAGATTGCTGATTCTCCCTTTCCAAAGGCATGAAGTATTTGTTTCCATGTATAGCAAACTCCAAGATATAATACTTTTTTTTTTAACTTCCCGTGGTGGCTTTTGAACTGACTGAATTAATTTAAAATCTGAAATTATTTTCTAGGTGATCAATATTGAAAAAAATGGCAACTGTTTTCAGATTTTATTCAAAAATAGAAATTTGATTTTCTTCTCACTACTGTGGCTTGATTTTTTTTCCAAGTTGACTTAATGGTAGCACTCATTTAGGAATGTCCTGCTATATCATGAAGAGCAGAGGGTAAAAAGAGCAAACTGTACTAGATGATCATGGTATTTTAGAACTGAACTGAAAATGCTGGGAAAATTTATAGCCATTCTTAGCAGGTTTTTTTTCGGTTAGAAGTTAATTTTGTTTTGGATTCAGACAAGTATTTTAATAGCCTGTGATCATTTTTGCTCCCATATCAGTCCAGTATGAATAATCACAAATTAAAAAGAGCAATGACATCCCTGACAGTTAAAAATATTCAGATTTTTGGACTGAGAAAATACACTCGAGCTTGTACAAATCTCTGCTGTCTGTCTTTTTGGAGGTAAATGATCATTTTCATTTGTAATCACCTGATGTCAGTTAGAAAGCATTTGTTTTCAGTGATTTAAAACCCTTATCTTCTGAAGAACAGGCTTCACAGTGTAACTACTCTTGCTTTGTTGTCTCAGAAGGAAAACGTGATGTTTTCAGGGAGGTTCTTTTTGCTTTCATGTTCATTTTAGATTGTGTTGGTTTCCATGTGTTAAACTCTTCACTAAGGAGAAGATGCCTTTCCTTTCAGGACTAGTTATCGCTGCCACATCTGGTCTGTTTAAGATAATACACATGTGTTTTATGACTGCTGGAGACATACGATTTTAGTTACCCTTACCCTTTCTAAAGAAATCAATTCTTTTTTTATAGGTCCTTGTTGCAACTACAATAATTATCCAGAATATTGGAGGTAAGAAACTTCAGATGCTCCATATTAACAGTGTGGAGTATAACCTCTACAGGCTACACAGCTCCACAAACACCAAAGGCAGTAATTAAATTAAAGTGCTCTTAAGAGGACAGAAACCTTAGAGGAAAGGCTTATGTGATCGTGCTAAGCAGAAGGGCTTAGTTGTGGGGTAAATGGGGGAATTATGGGAGTTGGGTTGTATACCTCTTGCTGCATCCCAGGATGGGGAGCACATCCGTTATAGCTGGCATTGCTGGTTGGAAGGGGCTGAGGAAGCAGCATCTCCCCTCCACTGTTCCATACATTTGTTTCTGGTAGCTGCATTTTGTCAGATCATGTGTTTTTTGTTTTGCCGTCGGAACCTGCTTATGCATTTCAGTGATTTGTGTAACAACGGAATGTTTGCTTAGCTGTGATGTTTCCTATCTTCTGTGTTAAGGGGAGCTTTTTGTTTTTTGTTTGTTAGTTCAATACCTTGTTATTTGGGGGAGTTGTTTATTTTCCTGACTTACATCATATGGGCTGATATGTTATCGTATGCTGAACTGTCCTCTTATATTGTTCTTACTTTGTTTTTCTTGGTGCATGGCTTAATAAAATTACACTACCTGTTTTTGTATTTAGACTCTTACTCAGGTATGCTTGAATACTTGACAGACACTAAGTAGTATTGCCCTTAGAAATTATTTGTCTGAAAGTAGACAGTGTTTAATAGAACAATTTTAAATTTTTTTGTCTGTAAATGATTTGTATACTGTCTTTTAAATGAGAGAATTATGTGAAAGCTTCCTCCTCTGTCCCCTGCCACCAAGAAGGTACACATGTTCACATACATCAACAGAAGGAAACAGCATTCCAATGCTGTTCTTTCCTTTAAGATTACGTGTCAAGTCCAGACAATTCAGTGATTGCTGTTTTTTGTCACTATGTAGACACTTAGAACTAGACCAAGTAACTGCTTTCATGATTAACCTGGAATATTTTTGTATACTAAAAGTTCCAGTAATAAAATCTGCCCAATAGAAATGGCTATAAAAATACAAGCATTAATTTTAGGCAGGAGTGACCATATTAATTCCAAGATTAAGGACTATTTATTCATACAGGTTTTAGAGGATGTTCTGTAGCAATGAACAAATCTTTTCATTTCCTTTCCCGTTTGAGTGGACCTCTAAATAAACAGCACTAGAGAAGGGGGGATACACAGTGCAGGTTCTGGAGATTCTGGGATCATGTACAAGACTCTGTGGTCAAAGGAAATACGACTCTCATTTCTTTCTCATTGCAGTTCATAACCTTCTCTGTGTAATTTTTAATAAAATTCAGCTCAGTAACTCTAGAGCCCCAAACTAATGTGTGCTGGATATTACCAAACTCCTTATTCCACCTTCTGCAGTGGCCTTCTCTGCCAGCAAGCTGGGCCTGATTTGCTAATCAATGGGTTTCCATCAACCTAATTGAAAAGTAGGGTTTTGCAAGTTGAAATGCTTCTGTCAAATATTTTGAGTGACTGCATTTTGATGGAAGCTTTCAGAAATTCTGGTTTGGTGGTTCTGGTTTCAAGGGCAATGAGTTTCATTGAAATAGTTCACGTATCCAGTACATTCACTTACAAGGATGGCTTGTTTTCAAATGCACTGAAGACAGAAAGCTGGCTTTGCTTCCTCTGATCAGTTAGTGTTGGTAGTGGCTAAATATGCCCCAGTTTGTGAGGGTGGGTGATCTGGGGAAGCCTGGGTGGCAAGTTGGGTCTCTTTGATACCTTCTCCTATTCTGCAGATGGATTTTGCTGTCACTGCAAGGAGCTATCGCAGCTTCTGTTTAGTATTTAGAGCTCTGTTTGGGAACTGAGCTCCAGCTGCCTTATTTCTCTCCTTAACAACCAGCTCTGGCAGTGCCCTGTGATGCTGCAGCCCAGGTCAGCACTGTGTCAGGAGCCAGCTTTGAAGATCACTATGCTGCAGGCTACAGGCTGCTATAACAACAAAACAAAAGGAGGGTTGAATAATTCTCTTCACTTCTCAGGGCCTTGGCTCTTGAAGAACAGCATGGAAAGAAAGGAATTTTTCTTTTCTTTCTGTTCCTTTAAGTTATTTTAGATGGGAGTGGTGAAACTGTGGAGTATAGTTTGTCCTGAATGGGATCCATGCTGGGATTGAGTGTAAAACTTGGGCTCTGCCCATAGTGCCTGTTGGTAGGTGTGCCCCTCTCTTTGTTTGTCTGTCTGAAGGAACCAGCAGCACGGTGCCTGTTGGGCAGACATCCAGACTCTGTCAACATCTTTGATTTCAGAATAAGGCTAAAAATAAAATTGTTTTCTGTTACCTCTTCCATCATCAGACCTGGATGCATTGCATCATACAGTATCCTATTTCATAAATGATGGGAGAGCATAAGATAATGAAGGATGGCTTGTGACTAAAATAAGCAACTTTACTAGTGTTAATGTCACTATCTCCATCTAGTCTGGGCTTTTAAAAACGTTTTTGTCTGATCCCTTCTAAAAATAATCTAAGCGCAGAAGTGATTTACATTCATTTGTGGTGGAGAGAGTGTGTTAGTAATCACTATAATAATCACGCTTTCCAATTTGTCATCTTTGCTTTTTTTGAAAGGAAAGCTTAATGTGCAAATTTGAAGTTGACATTCTAATTGCATACACTTAGGGATTTGTGTGGATAGGGGAATTGATTTTTTTCTACTGGCAGGATACAGGGGAGTTGATTTCTCTACTAGCATGATAGCCAAGTTAAAAAAATAAAAGTTGTACAGCTGTGGAAAATCACTTGTTGGTCAAATTTGGACTTTAAAAGGTTAAAAATTATTTCAAGTACATTCCTTGACGTTTTAGTATGTGTTTCTATCATCTCTGCTCAACTTTTCCTGCAGGTTTGTAATCATCCCTTGGAATACTTTGTAATGTTGATCCAAGTAACAAATGAAGTACAGAAATCCATTTAAGTACCAAGAATTAACTAAGGATGGATCAGAATAATGTGTTAAGTTTGCACTATCCAAATGTAAATTAAGATAATTATATATTCTAGGTAATCAGATATTCTTTATAGGATATGTACAGCTTACAGTGATTAAACTTGGAGAGCATTTGCCTTGCTTTCCTTACAATCAGTATATTCTTGTTCTTGCAATATAGGTGTTAATAAAAGGAAACCAAAAGGTTGAATGGGATGGCCAGTGGTACTAATTTTTATGTTGTTTTGTTTGCCAGCATTTGGCTCAATCCAGGAGCCCTTTAATGTAAATAACTAGTGATTAGTTACATGTGAACTGTCTTAGTGTGTGCGGGAGTGCAAAGTGGACACAAAGGGAACCATCCCACTGCACCTACCAGGCTGTTAAGTTTGTCCAGCCACTCCTCCTGACCCTTTACTGCCACATCTTTCTGGGGAGTGGTCTTCCCAGTGTCCACTTCTTGCCTGCTGTGCAGAGGAGGATCTTGAAGGGTTCCAGACCCTGCCAGGTGCCATCAAAGAAAGGAGAGGGAAATTGTAGGCCTGGAGGCACACAGGAGGAGAAGGAGGCTGCTCTCACAAACACAGTTCCATGGCTCTGCTGGCTCTTCGTGTCATCCTTCCTAGGAGCAACTGGAGTTGGACGGAGTCCCTGCTATTGTTTTTATAGCCTTGTGCTTCTAGGAAGTGATGGATGAGGCACAGAGGGCCAAAGCCCATCCTCCTCCCCTGCTAGGGAAGTTCTCTGAGCTTCCTAGGTGCTTTGCAGAGGGGAGGAAGGAAGACAGTAATTTCTTTTTCTAGAATTATCCTCTCTGTGGGTGTAACCAAAGAGGAGGACAGTCCACAGCCACGTGCCAGAGAGAAAATCTTTAGGAATTTTAAGACATAAGTAGAAAAGTTAGAGACGGGCTGATTTCAGGAAGGCTGGTGGAAAAATGGAGACAAACACAATAAAGCATTGCACAAGAGCAGCTCACAGCCTGTTGCCAACACTAGCAAGTCTCCAGCACCGAGGTGTAGCAGGAAGCATGTGGAGTTTTCCAGTGTGCTTCCCGGGGCTGCCATCAGCTCCAGGTCACTGCTGGTGGAGATGGGGCCTGGGGGCTGGCATACACACAAACACCAATCCAGACTGCTGAGAACAGGAGTTTAATTCTTTAGGATTCATTAGCAGCGGGATTAAGTGCTGCAGTAGAACCTTCAGTGCAGACATGTATCTTAGGTGGTCCCTGTGAGGAGTTTTTGCAACAGGCTTTATTTCTTTTCCATTTCTTCAGATGGTTGAGATACACAGGATCAGTGAGAGCAGCTCCCCTGCCTTGGCTTGCACCCAGGTGGTCACTCTTTGGAACTAAGCCTTCCAGACAGCTATCTTAACTTTACAAAGAATTATTTGCTTTCTAGTAGGAACACAATTTAATTCAGTGCAATTTCTATAACTGGTGCTTGCCGATTTAGTTTCCATGTTCTGCACTTAACGTGTCCTCGAAGGTACACGTTTTTCTTCTTTGTAACAATAAGCAATGAGGAAAAAAGATTGTTCTGTGCCCCTGGAGTGCTGTTTTATCCTGCTCACTGTAGGCGGTAACTGGAAGCTACAGGATTAGTTCCCATGGGCGATGCTGTTTTGTGACTGCACTTTATGGCCTGTTAATACAGCCAGGGTGACAGTCAATGCACAGAGACCCTGCTGTGAGTGTAATGCACCCTAAATATGTATTTACATTCGGGTGGTTCGTATTTTGCAAGCTTCCCGAAGTCAGCGGAGAGGCGGAACCACCGGCAAAAGCAGATGTTTAAAGAAAGCAGCACCACCATCTGCTGGCCTGGCCCGGCCCCGCACACCCCGGGCCGCCTTCCCGGGAGAGCTGCCGGCAGCCCGGCGCCTTTGGAACCTCCAGCCTTCTCCTGCCGTATTCCACATCCCCTCCTCTTTGCTTGTCTGCGGGGTAAACAATGAAATATTTAACTTACCTCGTCCCCATGCTCATTCATATCTCTGCTTTTTGTGAGTCACTGCTTGCAGATGCTGTGCAGAGACTGAAAAATGAATAGGACCTTGTTTTATCAAGTTAATTGGGCATTTTTCTTCTGCAAATTATTTTTGTGGGTTTTTTAAATTTTTTTCTTGTTTCCCCCCCCCACCCCACCCCCCCGGAGTTCATCTATTCTGCAGTTTAGTTCTAAAAGTGTTTACAAAATTTGTTTCAAATTTAAACAGAGCAAGTATTTTTTCAGAATGAGGGGGTGGGTGGGAATAACCTTTTGATAATCGGAGAGAACAATACTCAGCAACTTTGAAAATAAATGAATGGTGCAAATCATGGAAGAATAAAACACAGCTTGTTACGTGCTGAGACCTGCATCCTTAATACCTTAAGAAATTACTGAGCTTCCTTTAAGTATGGGAAATCTACTTCTGTTTTCAAACAAACTCGAATGTTTGTTTTCACAGTGCGGTTTGCTTTTGACCTGGAAGCCTAATTATCCTGACTGATTCAAAGTGAGGATTTCCAGTGCAGAGCTGCCTTAATTAAGGGCAGGTTTGTCAGCTCCTGTACTAATTTAACAATTGATGACCCATGCTCCTGTGTTTTCCTATTGCAGTGAACAGTTCTTGGAAGTTTTGATATCGTAAAGAATATTAAGCTCACTTTAAGTAATAAAAGACAAAATAAATAAAAAAACCCACAAAAATCCCAACCTGCAGCTGTACTTCGGAATGGGATATGTGATGAGCTATGTAGGAAACTTTTCCATTTTTTTAGCATAAATGTACACATGTAATTAAACTAGTGGAGTTTTACCAAAATAAATCTGCTGCCTGTGTGTTCCCTGTAGAATAAGAAGGACCTTTTTTTTTTTTTAAGCTTGGCATAAGTAAGTTCCAGAGTAATTCAGGCAAAAGCTAAAACTAGAAGGGAAGGCAAGGGAACAGAAATTCATCAGGATGAGTGTCCATAATATAAAGACTGGCAAAGAAGTTGGCAACCTGTTCTCAGAATTTCTCCACGTGAACAAGCATTACGTCTTCTTTCACACACTCTATTCTATGTCTGTATTTCAAACCAAACAAATCCCAACAATTTTTTTTAGGCTTCCACTAAGAGGAAATACTGAAACAATATACCAAGGTATCGGGAGACTTCTTAAAATTGAATAGGTGGGGGATTCAGTGCAAAATGAACACCAAGAGCAGGCTTTTAAGGCTGGTGTGAGGGCTGAAATAGCTGATGTTTTTCAGTGGCATCCATCCATCAGTCCTGATGTTTCCAAGCTCAGGAAGCTCAATGCAATACTGAAGTACCTCCTATTCCATTCTAATTCTTTAACAGGAAAAATGGAAGCTTGCCCAAAATCCTCTCTAGTTTCACTTTCTTTCTTGAACTCATTCCCTGCTTTCCTTTTTAGCTCTGCCACATTGTTTGGATTAGGCCAGATTCAATTTTAAACAATCTCCGTATCAGGCCAGATTCAATTTTAAACAATCTCCGTATCAGCAGAGGGAGGCACAAGCCCAAAGGGGTTTGTCACGTGCAGTTGATATGAAAGATCCAGCTTGGATGGGCTGGAGTGTGCAGGGACTAGGAGTGTTTATTCTGCTATTTCTCCTGTTCAGACAATCTTTTCAGTATTTTGGGGAAAATTGGGATCTTCCTGTCTGAACTCTTTAGAGAATGAGTGTTAAAAGCATTTTCAATTATCTCAATTATCTGTAGGCACTTGTGAGGAATCTCTGTTTTACCTGGTATTCCCTCAGCTGAGAATCAAGATAACTCTGTCTGCTTCTGACTCCTAAATCTTTTTGGAAGTAGGACCTGTGAAGCCAGTGTGGTTCTGTTGGTCCAGTCTGATTTTCCCCAGCCCCCTGTCTTCTCCTGTGGGAAGTTTGGAGGGGAGCTTGCTTCCATTGTTGCACAGTGCTTAACATCTATATAGGACTCTCATATGATCAGTGGTAGATGAGGAAAAACTTAACTGGAAGTGCTGGTCAGTCTGTTAAATGAAATGATTTGAAGGGATTTATCACCAACAATTTTCTAAAGAAGGAATAAGGTACGTGTTTACACTAAATTTAATATATGTATTCTGGGGTGTAATTACTGTGGACTTTATGGACTTCAGCACTTGGTCTCTTTTTGAGTAGGATAATAAGAAAAAGTTGCACCTTTTTTTTTCTGGTAACCAGAAAGCCACCCATGTATTTGATGTAAGGGCCACCTCAGAAGAGATATTTTGGGGACTGTTTTAAAAACATAACCTTCGCTTCCCTTTTCTGTAGCAACTAATGTTTTTTCAGTTAGGGGCACATATCCTCAGTGTTAAACAATATTGTAGCACAGCAAGGTCATTCTGATTAATGTATGCATGGTATGTATATTTCTAGAGGGTCACAGCTCATGGTGGCACTGCAGGCTATAATAATAGAAGTGTAAAGCAAGTACTCTGTTTTGTATTTTATCAAAGTTTTTTTTTTCTGTCAAAGAGCTAACACCAAGTTTTCAGAACATGGCAAAGTAATATGTATTTTAAGAGTGTAAGTTTTTGCTGCTTTCAACTCAGTGTAAGCCTACTGAATAATAAACTGCTAATATAATTTTGATTTCTGCTGAATATTGTATTATGGCATTTCTGTGTCAAGGCCTGTTGAGAAGTTCAGATCTGCTTAGTTCTCCACCAAATGGCTCCTTTTGCCTGCTGAAAATTATCTAAAAATAACACAATACATGCAAATTTGTGACCTGAAAATTAGGAATTGACTATACAAAGGTTGCTCAGGCAGTTGCAGTTCATCACTTCTTGCATCTCCATATTGCTGAAACCTCAGACTGCGTCATTGCACACCGTTTGTTCTACAGGAAACCTGTCTTGTTCAGTCCTGAAATAGATGGCTTCTGTCAGTATTTCAAGGTGGAATAAATCAGAGCACAAGGTGGGGTTTTTGTTGTGTTCACTTGTGTCACAGTTCAGTCTCGTGACTGTGTATTCTCTTCCTTCCCTTACACATCAAGGCTGCCAAGGAGAGCTGACATTTCATTTGTACGATATAACCTGACGTGGCTCTGGTCGTGGTGGGTGTCAGGGAAGGGGGAAGCACAATTTGTTATTTGCAGCAAAAGATACCTTACTTTTTGTCTGTCATATTCCATGCCCTCTGTTACTCAGATAAGAATTCCTGCTTTATTCCTACTTGAGGAAAAAAGTGCATAGAATATGATAGACAAAATTCTGTTGTTTTCATTTCAGCTTTAAAAAAACAAACCGTGTGCTTTGCTCACTTATAGAGTGTCTCAGAGTTACCCAGTGTTAGTGTCTTCACACTGTGTAAAGCTACAAAGAGCTGCTTCTGAGGAAAATTAAAGCTGTGTTTTTAAGTGAACTAAAAGCAAGATCTGGCTTTTAAAATAGTATTCAGCATGGGCATCCTGCTCAGGTTTATGTACGAGATTCAGGGCTTATTTAGGCATCAGAATATAAATAAAATTATTTATTATTGATTATTAATCTTGTAGAGCAAACAAGAGAATATAGACAGGGTGGGGAAGATCCTACTATGTGAGATTGTTTCCCATATGCCCAGAGAAAGGAAGAAAGATGCATACAAATGTTCAGCAAGTTTCTTGGTGCAGGATTGGCTCCCTCCCTAGGAGTGGAATTCAGTGAAATAGGACTCCTCTCAAAAACAAAGAGTAAGCACACAACAAAGGATAAGTGATCAAATGATTAGCCAGAGGCTAATAGGAATGCAAGGCCAGAGTGACAGATTGCATATTCCGAGGAAATCTGATCTGGAAATTAATTCAAAGCTTTCTGCAGAGGGGACTGCAAAAGGACTGATTTTGAAATCTTCCTGAAGGACATAAATACATGCCAATTCTGACTTACTTGTGTATAAAGTATTGTATCGTACAAGAAAGAAAGCTAATGGATAAATAAAGTTGAATTACAACTTAGAGGAGTTTTCCTTTCCCTCCTCCCTCACTTAGTTTTTAAAAAATTAGAGTGAAATATGCATCTTCCTGCAGCTTAGTGTGAGAAACTGTGTTAATTTACTTACAAATTCTGGTGATTTAGAAATATGCATGCTGTAACCTTCTCTGTGGTTGAATCGACATTCTGTGTATGCAAACAGGAGAGTAAATCAGGACAGCAGATAAATACCTCACCAGACACAATTCAACAGCTATGTGTCAACAGGGAAATGCACTTGAATATTGGAAAAAAACAGGGCTTTTAATTATGAAGTGAATATTTATTTAGTGACTTAACAAATGGTTTTAATTTAACTTTGTGGAAAGTAGGTGTCACTTTGTATTAGTAGAACTTGCTTTCTTTATAGAGGCCACATTACCTTTCTTCAAAATTTATCAGTCACTGCTGTAGTACAACAGTGTCTGAGTCCACACTTTTTTTCCTTTAAGGTTGAAAACATTCCTTTAAAAAAACCACAAAACCCCCGCAGATTTATTCAACTATCAGCTCATGGAAGTTTGCTGACTTACCGTTTCCAAATGTGTGTTTTAATTTTAAAGAATAAATAAATTTGCCACGGTAAAATTCTAAAGAATTTCTGAGTACAGAACAGTAAAATTTGAATACAAGAGATGAATTTTTGTCAAGAATAAAATGTGACTAAATTTTTATTGGCATGTTACAGAAATTGCTGCTGAAGGATAGAAATTAGTTTCATGTAGGCTTTGATACATGAAGCTGTTTGTGAAGCTGTTTTTTCTGAGTAATTATTGGTTTCTGATTCATATAAACACTTGCTGTTTACATAAAGTGTCATGAACAGTATGTGAAGGTATCAGACTAGTGTAAGTTGTAATTTAATAACCCTCTCATTTATGCCTTTGATGATTTTGCATAGTAAAGGAGAAAAGTGACACAGTGAAGGAGCTTTTTGATTTATGTGTTTAAAGCATTGCTTTCTGCTGAATAGGATTATAAACACTTAATTTCAAATCAACACTCCTGTAAGAGTAACTAATTTCTCTTGTGATTGGCAGTTCCTGTGTATTTTGCACTTGATATTGTTGTTGGGATCTCCTGGGTGGTGAGTTTAGCATGGGAAGCAGGAGTCTGTCCCTGATAAATCCTCTTAGCTCTGGGGGCCAAATCTTGCAGTATATAAAAACCCCTTTCAATTTCTATTCTTGTCTTTAAATTTCTGCCATATATTTATGTAGTACAACAGCAATTGAAAACCAGTAATAATTGAGTCTTTAGAAAAAACCCTATTGTATTGATAGGAATAAATATTATTTACTGTCATCATGAATAATGTCTTGTGAAGAGGAAGGAGGTCTGTAGCCTTGCAGTCTGTCTCTAGCCTGTAGGTCTGTATTCCCAGGTAAGAGATCAAGCCTGTATATTATATTGTTTTGCCTTTTAGTCCTTTGGATTACATTTTCCTTGTTCCAAGACTCACATCACAGCAGTCTCTTTGGAGGCATTAGCTGACACCAGTGCAGGACTTGGGGACTTGCAGCTATTTTTAAAGGACGTACATGAGTGAATAAATTCTGGTTCTGGTGCCGCCGTGTCTAATGCAGAGCTGGGATGTTCCCATCGTAACCACGCCGGTTCAGCCGTGCTGGCTGTCACAGCCAGAGATGTTGGTGTTCCTCTGCTAAATCTGTCCTGCTTCTCTTTGCAGCCATGTCATCTTATCTGTTAATTGTGAAGTCTGAACTTCCTGGGGCTGTTGCGGGGTTCTTGAGCGGGGCCGAGAGCGGGTAAGGAAAAATGCTTCATGCATTCTCTGTTTGTCCTGAAGGAAAAAGCAGTTCAAGACTGCTGAAGGAGGTGGGTGCTGTCACTTTCTCTGATCTCACATGGGAAAAAAATAGTTATTTTTAGCAGTTGTTGGAATATGAAGTGTATTTGGCAAGTGCAAATCTTCTACAGCACACACACACACAGAGCGTGATTCTTTCCTCATAGCCATTTCCCATCAGGCGACTTTAAAGTCAGTGGCAAAACTCCATCTACAGGAATCTCCCTTCTGCAAAAATTTAAATGGGGAAGCAGGAGAGAGAGGAGGAGAAACATTTAAACTGCTGTTCTGTTATCACTTCACATATTTCAAAACCACAGTACAAAAAACAGCAGACATTTATATTTAAATATTTTGTTGTCTTGCTCTAGTAATTGGACTTGTCTTGGGAAAAAAGCCAGATTTCCAGACTTGGTTTATAATTCTTTGACTTGGCTCCCAGTAAAGAAGTTATTCTTTGCAGTTGAGCTGTAAAGCTGTGTGTAAGGAGTGTGTCCCTCACATTTCCTTCAGAACTGTCACAAGAAATCTGTGCCCGTGCTAAGGCAAACATTGCAGCTTCAGCACTGAAATGCCTTGTCTGAGTTGTTCCAGTGCTGCTGTCATTCATAACAGTGTATCTTGGATGGGGTTATGGCTGTTTTTCCAAACTGCTATTTTCAGATGTTTTGAGCTCAAAACTTTCTCTGGATTGAAATGTGCTGAAATTGTCTCAAGGCTATGTGATGCTTGTATTATTCATGAATGTTGTGGATGAATTTTAAGTGTGAAACCAGTTTGTTAAAAGGTATTTTAGTGAATTTTATATTTTCTCACAACTTTTAGATTTTATAATGAATTTTGAGAAATGAATTGTGGTTGTAATCTTGATTTCTGTCTTTCTGCCCTCCCAGCCCTTAGAGTTTTAGTAAGGTTTCTGCTGGGGTTTTTTTTGTTTGTTTTTTTTTAATATTATATTCTATGTGTATATGTAATTTTCACCCTGCAAATGTCTCTCTTCCAGCTGTGGTAGTCATCAGCTTTTCCTTTGGGTGCTAGAACCTTCTTCAGGATCATACTTAAACTGCTCTCTCCATACACAGTGGCCTTGAGCTGCTGCTGTATCTACTGCATGTGTGTACCAGTCTGTCTGTCCCCAAATTCAGCATCTAACATCTCTTAGTACTGGTTTTAATTTTATGTCAGCTCTGTTCATGCAAAGTGACTTTTACCAAAGATACACTCTTATGAAATCTCATAGTAGGTACACCGTGGAGGTCCCACATGTTGCTCAAAGTTGTTTTTGTCTGGAAAAGTCAGTGTGAAAAGCTGCTTTATTAAGGTGCCTGTGTGATAATGCACCTCAGCTCTTCTGGATGGGAGCACTGGTGAGGACACAAACAGGTTACAGTGTTGAACTGGTTATTACAAATCACCTGAGCTGTGTAATCCTCAGTGCACTGTCAGCAGTGCCACCACCCACGCCTCTTCCTTAGCTGAAATTGCAGTTTTGAGATGGGAATGAAGTTCAGCTTTGCACATGTAAAGAGCTGAGATTGTCCATAGGAATCCTAGCCGAGCTCCAGTGGTGATTGGCAGTCCGGATCTCATCCAGTTTCTGCTTCTGTTGGTGGGAGTTCTTCCACTGATCAGAGTTTATTTCACACAGTTTCCCTCCTTTAATATTTGTCCAAGCACAGTTTTCAAGTGCAGTGTTCAAGATGACCTTCTCCATATGACCACATCTATATTTCATTTCTTTTGCCATATTAATTGCCATAGTGGATCATAATCTTTTGGTTTTGTGTATTTCTTCACAGATGTTAAGTGTATATTTTTACTAACAGCCATTTTAAATTGCAGGCAATTGTTCAACAAAAATAGGTAATCAAATAGCAAGCCTAAGCAACAACTTATGTATGCAAAGGGCATAAATATTGACTAGTTTAATTCAACTTCTGTGCCTGGACCACTTGTTTCCAGATGTGGTTGCACAACTGTTCTATTTTTAAGTCATTACAGCATCTTATACGCCTCCATTTGGTGTGGAGTTTAACTATAGTTGGAATGAATCAAAAGTGTCAGCTAAACTGTATATGAAAATATTTTATATGTATAAATCCTCCTGAGCTGGACATTTGGAAAAACCATTTAAAGAATGTTTTGGGGATTAAATTATTTGTATAGAAAAAGGTTGGCAGGTATGCATGTGTTTGAAAGACTCAGAGCCAGTCTAAAACATCCTCGTGTCTTTATAAAAAACAAAGTGATACAATATGAACACTTGTTAATTGCAAGTGGAGATGTTTCTGTGTGCATAACAAGAATTCCACATAGTTTTGATGACATGAACATAGTTTCAAATGAGGATTGTGTTAAAAAGTTGTAATTTGTGAGCCCTCTGCTAACATTTAATGACCCTGTCAGAGGACGTGATTGATGCAATTAAGTTGTCTTGCTTGTGTGTTATATAATTGATATGGACTGAGAGTAAGATCCTAATTTAGAACATATGAATATCTTGTTCTGTTGAATTCAGGAATGAAATTAAAGCGATTTATAAATGTCTGCTTTTAGTTAAAATATGGAGGAGGGAGGAGAAACATCTGCATGCCAAAACATTTTCAGTAGAGCCAAGGATTTATAGTCTGTATTTCAAATTTGGGACACTTTTATCATATAAGATTAAATTTGCAGATCAAATTGATTTTGAAGACAATATCAAAACATTTAGTCTGCCTTTGGAAAATAAGTGTATTTCTACATCAGTGCTTTGAGGAGAGAAGGAACACATTTTTTCATAACCAGTAAATAGTCCACTACTCAGTTTTTTGAGGTCTTTTTCAATATAAGAATTGGTATCCCAAAATTAAGCC
This sequence comes from Campylorhamphus procurvoides, assembly GCA_013396655.1. Classification (NCBI taxonomy): domain Eukaryota; kingdom Metazoa; phylum Chordata; class Aves; order Passeriformes; family Dendrocolaptidae; genus Campylorhamphus; species Campylorhamphus procurvoides. The sequence continues at coordinate 104,861 of WBMV01001588.1, read as the reverse complement.
GTTTACAAAATTGTTTTTGCTCCCTCCCATCACCTCATTGCCATTTTCCTCTCACTTCCCCCCCTCACCCACAGTAAAGTAACCAAAATAATTTCCTCTCTGTCCTGCTGAGCTTGTGAACCTCGATGGCAGCTGTGGGTTTGCTGCAGGTTTAGAATCAGGAGACTGAGACAGAGGTCCCATGTGTACACATACTGCATTGTACTTATGCCTGCTGCCATGATACTGTTCCTCCTGCTCTGAACATCCACCATACTGAAAAGAGAAAAAGTTTAAAAATATATGAATGCTAAATGGTAACAATGTGAAGAATAAATACTACAGCAGAGCTGGTCTTGGCAAAGTTGTTTCTTCACTGTAGCAGTAGCAGACTTAGGCTAATGATACACTTTTTAAAAAATGGTGTATTTTGACTGATTTTTAATACAGACAAGGTCACCTAATGGTTGCTTTGGTTTTGATATGGTGAAGGTGCCCTCAGCCATGAAATCTCCTTGTTCAATTCTATAACCCGTGTTTCCAAGCATGTGACACAATTGGCAGTCCACGATGCACGCCTGTAGTTAATATACCTGTATGGTAATTCTTCTTTACACAGGTGTTATGGTACTTTCCTTAAGATAACTTGAGGTGCTGCCTGTTTATTAGGTGCTAACCATATCCTGGACTAAATAAACTGGAAGGTCAAAGGTCAAGGTGTTTATAGGTAGTAAAGTTGGAGGCTGATGTGCAAGATGTTTATCAGTACAGGATATGGTTATTGCCAAGGCGGGGGAGCCACCCTCAAGATGTTTCTGTTTCTTAACAGCTTACCCATCTGTGCTTTCCTCACTTTGGAGGTGGGATTTGATACTTGGGGATTTTAAATGCATGTAGGCTTCGTGTGCCTCTACAAAGCTTTTTTAATACATACAGTTTTATGGCTAAATATTATACCAGATTTCATTATCATCATTTCAGTCTCTTCTGTCCTTTAATTCTTGTGTGGATGTATGCAAAGCATGAGTGATCACTTTGTGCAAAGTTAAAGAACGTTTCTCTTTATTGCTGTACTTTCTTATACCACCTCTGGACAGGAAACATAATTTCAAACTAACTGAAACTTTATTAACTTCTTATTGTCTTCTGTAACTGGAATGCTGCAGTGATAGGTGTAATGAAACTTGGGCAGAAGAGAAAGTTGATGTGTTTAGAAAATGTGTTTCCAACCACATCAGTTGGATAACTTAGCTTTCTGTCTCACACCTCTTGGAGATGGTAAGGAGCTAAGGTCACAATATAGAAACTAGGAATACAAATTCATGTAAATAGTGTGTGAGACTGGACAGTATTTCTTTTTCTTGTCCTAGTGGTTATTTTGTATAACAGTTCTAAATTAGAATATAGTTTTTAGGACTCTTGAGCTTTGTATCAGTCCTAAACAGATTTTCCAACAGGTCTTGGTACCTCGATGGGAGACTGCTGCTGCTCATAACTTCAGTCTGCATTGTTTTCCCTCTTGCCCTTCTTCCTAAAATTGGTGAGTAATTAAAGGAGAGAAGCGAATATTATTCTACTTTAGTAGCAATTACGACTGAAGACTTTAAAACCTTAATGGGTTATTTATTTATTTAAACTTGCAGGGGGCTGGTGGTGCTGGTGATTACTTAAGTTGTTGCAGTGTGTTCTGCCTTCCAGCCCTGCCTAGTTAACCTATTACTTGGGTTGCAGTAGTATTTTGTCTGCAATACTAAAATGAAATCTTTACAGCAGAACATTAAAGAGCTGCATTTACTTACAGCATGCCATTAGTGGTAAGCCAGTTCTAATTCTGCCCTACAAAACTACATAAATGATCTGTGACAGGCAGTTGGAATGTTGTTATTCTGAGTCCTAAGCCCCAGATACCAAGCACTGTAATAGAAAACATGCCTAAAATGTAAAGCTTTAGCTGTACATTAGGATCACTTTCCTTATAAATTCTCTTTTATTTTTACTGTTATTTTACAGGCTTTCTTGGCTACACAAGTAGTTTATCATTTTTCTTTACGGTGTACTTTACTCTTGTGGTAAGTTAAAAATCTCTGCACAGCTTATCTTTTTTTTTCCTTATTGTTTGAATGTTTTCATAAGCCTGTTTTGAAATTAATTGTCTTCCCCCCCCTTAACTTTTAATGTGAAATTTAGAGTTCCCCTTATGTTCAGTATGTGTTTGCTTGGAGAGATTATATTTGTTTTGCTGAGGCTTGGAAATGTGTATGAACTTCCAAGCATGTGAAAAGATTTTAAATAATTATATTTTGGGCTGGTAAATGTAACAATATTTTTGTTTTGCTGACAGTGCAGCAAAGGGAGCTGGCACATATATTTTTGTTTCCCTACTAGCAGAGGAATGGAATTTTGTTTTCTTAGCTTCTAACTATTACTTACTGCAACTGGTGCAGACGAAAATTTAATATACTCCAAATAAATTAAATTTACATGTATAATGGAGTGACAGAGTTCAAAAAAAGGCAAAGAAAACTAGAACTTCATTAAGGCAGTTTACAAGATTCATTAATACGTCAATGACCTTATTCTTCTTTCCAGCTGAAAGGAAAAGTTCTTTTCTCTGAGCCATATGGGGGTTTTTGACCCTGATGTTCACCCTCTCAAGGCCCCTGTGAGGTAGATGTTTCCAAATATCAAAAGTGAGACCTGCTAGGCAGATCTGAGAGGGAAAATGTGCCTTTAAGTTGCACTGTTTTTCTTTTCTACAGGGAAAAAGTGTACTAATGCACATGTGTAATATGTAGTACAACCAAGTAACTCTCGCTCTGTCATCTATTGGAATCTTTTTTGGGAGCCTGGCAAAATATTCCACCTCTCCCCTGTCACTCTGGCTTGCATTGACTTGCATTTAATACCTGTTTTACAAAGGGATAAACAGAGTTGAAGGCAAGTTGAGCAAACATGCCATCCAGGAGACCAAGGCAATCCATTAGGAACTAAACCATGTGATAAAACCAAACTTCAAAGCTGTCAAAACATCTCCCTGGGGTATCCCTGGAGAGTTGCAGTGTTTGTAGGACCTTGGGAAGTATTCTTCTTAAGATGAACATTGACGAGCAGCCACAGCCTCTCCAGAGCTAATGAAAATTCATTTGTAATATTTATAAATTGCCTTAACTTTTGACCTCTCTCCTAAAATGTATCTTTAAAAGAAAAAGAGAAGAAAAAGCACTAACTATAATGCTGACATAGGCCTTTGGCTGAAGCTAATTGCAAGGGTTTTAAACCCAGTTTAGTTCCTGGATTTCAATGGGAACGGGAGGAAAGCTGATGTAATGGGTGGATGCTTTTGAAAACAGTTTTGGTCCTTGAAAAAGCAAATGTGTAAGGAAGGCTTGTGTGCATCCATGCCAAGCTGGGATGATTTAAACTAGATTTTAGTTTTGATTCTCTATCAAAAAGGTGGGAAGAAAGTACTAATGAAGGAATACAGAGTAGTGGATTTCTTATGAAATGGTTCAATTTCGTGCTTACTCTTTGTTGTTAAATGGCAAAGAAGCAGCCACAGTAAATCTAATTGAGGTCAAAATTTTTAAAAGCTGTTACAGATCTTTAAAGAAAACTAATACTTTTCACAGAATAATCTCTCTGACTTCTTTAGTCACTGAAAGTCAAAGGCATTAAATGTGGTTTAGTTTTCATATCTAATTGCTTTGAAGTGGGTGATATGTGCTGTTGAAATGGTGTTTTAGTTTGCACACTGTTAATTTCTGTGTGGCAGATATGTTTTAATTTGTTCCAGAAGAAAACTGTGTTAGTCATATGGAAGTGATATAATTATATTTTGCATATACAGTAATTCTGTGCCTTTTCAAGTGCACACCATCTGTTCAGCTTTTTGCCAGCAAGCCACATTTTTACTGCAGTCTGCAGAAAAGAGAGGTCTTGGTCAGTCTGTTCAGCGAGTGCACTAAGCAAAGGGCTAGAGACTTCTTTGTTCTGTCCTCTTCTCTGGGGCTTGGGCAGGTCACAAATTTCCCTTCCGTGCCTCAGTAGCTTCAGTCTTTTCCTTTAAAAGTATTCTTTTCCTAGTCCTCACTAGGGGAAATTTGCAAACACTGAGATGAGCTGATCTGGGAGGAAAACAAATACGTATTAATTCAAAGCCAGATTCTGTGAGGTCCTGAGCTCTTTCATTTCTGATTGTTGAATACTTGCCTGACTTCAATCATTAATGAAAAGAAATTATGATTGTTAAACTCTGTTTTACTGCCTCCCCTCTTGCTGTGTTGAATATTGGTGAATAGTAAAGACAGATTTGTGTGTGTGTGTAGACAGCATTACCGGTAGCTTGTTCAACAAAGGTGTTAATGATTACTGATGGTATTTTTCTAAATCTCATGTTTATGTTCCCAGAACAAAATGTGATGCAGATTGGGAACCTGCCATATGTAAGGAATGATGTTATGCACAGACAGCCCCTCTTTGCTGAGTGCTGTCAGTACTGCTGGAGTAAAGGGACTCCTGTTTTCCCTCTGCAGGATATGAAAAGGCAACATCACTGAGAATATTAGAACACTTTGAGCTTCTAATTTAATTTTTTAGCAATGTTTTGGTAGGGGTTCAAAATATCTTATTTCCAGTAGAATATCTCCTTATTTTTAAATATTTTGCACTTAAAACTGAATGTTTGTTATACTCAAAAGAACATTTATATGAATTAGGCTTGCAGTTCTAGAGGAAGGTTGTGCTGCCTGCATGACTACTCATCTGGCTGGGCTGTGCTGCCAAATTAAAAATTTCTTCCTGTTGGGGGTCCTCATTAGACTCCAGTTGGAAACCCAAACAGATTTGAATAATTATGCAGGTGGACAAATATAAATAGAAATACAAATTTTAAATGCACATAATGACTTTTATTTTGTCTTCTTTTATTTTCCATTTCAATCCATTCTCAATCTGATTACCATTTTTTCTAGGTAAAATGCTTTTAGGTTTGGCTTGGCTTGTCCTCCCTCTGTGATGTTTATATATATCTTTGCTCTTTAGCTTGCAGGAGACCTTGCCCCCACCACTGCCAGGCACATTTTACTTAGCCCAAACCCTGCCCTTCAGCTCCATGTCCCTTGTGAGTGCTCAGGAAGCCTATCCTGGCTTTAGACAGAGTTCCTGCAAACCCAACTACTTTGGAGCCTTTAGACCTTCTCCTGTATTTCCCCTATCTGGGCCTTTAAATACCAGACAGGCCCAAGTGATGTTTCAGTGTCTGGCCCTTTCCTCCTTCTCCCCTGCTTGCTCTTCAGTTGAACTTCTTGATGTTCCCCCCATGTGTTCTTGTCCTCCTGTACACCCACCCTCAGGTGAAGGTGCAGTTCCCATGACACACAGGGGGGCAGTTCAGCCAGTCAGTAGATGGTACAAAGCAGTGCCAGTTTACTGTCAGAAACTGGAGGATTTCTCTTGATAATCCATTTGCACAGTGTTTTCAGGCTGCTGTTGAGCGAGCGACTACCCAGTTCCATACCTTGAGTTAGTCCTTCTTGTGCAGCCTTAGACGTGTGTTACTGCCACAGTGCACTCAGCCTGCCCTGGACTCACAGTTCCCTTTCCCCACATTTTGTCCAGAGGTAACATTTGTTTGCTTCTCCTGGCACTGGTGACAAGAGGGAGCACCTAATCCTCTGGGAAACACCACTTGGCAGCAAGCAAAACATGGTTCTGTGAGCCAGGAGAAGTGCTCCCTTCCATGTTGTTCTTCTTGTGAATCTGAGTCTTTAATTAAGTTTTTAATTATTTGCTCTAGGCTTCAAAAGAATTATAACCTCTAAAGCCAGGCAACTACAATAGGAAATTAATTAGGGTGAAGAGAGCAATGCAACTATCATTTTAAACTGGTCTCCTGAAAAAGGAGGTAACATTTCGTATTTTAATTTCCCTTTGATTTTCAGCCCTGTTACTTGGCAGTCCCTAAACCAGCAGGGTGTAGCTAAAGGCCCAATGACATTCTGGGACAATAATTGCATTTATTGTTTTTCCTTTGCTTTCTAGTCCAAACCATATGTTTCTGCCTTTTAAGATTAGCCCTAGGCTCTGCTCTATCTCTGTTAAGGGCTTGTCTACTTAGGGCGCGAGCCTGGGATCGCTAACACAGCAGCTATTCCGTCCGGGAGGCCCTTGGTGTGGAGCCCAGGGAGAGTGGATGGGGAGTGCTGGTTGTGTTTCAGCTCATGTCAGAGCCCATTGCAGTGCCCCACCTCCAGATCCCCACACCATAAGGCTGCCAGCTGTGCAGAGCGAGCAGCTGGATGGAATGGCACTGACAAGCTTTTCTGTCAAGTTCCCTTCTGGTGGCCTGTCTACCAGGCAGGCCTGTTAATTTACTGTGGGTGTAGCTCCCTGCTGTGTGTTCCAGCAGGCTGATATTTTAGCTACATGTATCTAAATTGAAAACTGATTTTTAGGTTATCATTCATACATCAAATGTGCTGTCTTTGCAGGTTATGATTAAAAAATGGTCGATCCCTTGTCCTCTACCTCTGAGTAGTGCCATAGAGACTTTACAGGTAAAGTGCACTCTGTTTTGAAGTTCTAATTTTACTAGTAAACTGTAATGCTTTTTTTACATTAACACTTTCAGAATGGCTAGCAATTTAAATTCCTTCTTTTATTAATCATCACAGAAACCGAAAAGTTTCATGTCTGTGATTTGGGCTTATTCTTTCATTATGCCTTTTTTTGTGTGTTTATGTTTTACAGGTTTCAAATTCTACTGGGGATTGTAAAGCAAAGCTCTTTCATCTTTCAAAAGAGGTAATCTCTATTAACAATACGCAAACTTAACGGAGGGTGGTGGTTTTTAAAAAATTGGGGTTTAAACCTTATCCAGGGTAAGCTGTCCCTCTGTAAAAATAGTTACAGGCTGCTGAAGTATTTCCTATAGCTGCTGCCAAGTGTTATCCAGTCTCACTTTTTATATATATATGAAGGCTGACTGTCCAAGTTAGCATTTATGAAAATATTTTGCAAGTAAGACCAAAGAATAAAGTATAACAGATGCAGCAGTGGTCAGCCTCATGATGCAATCACATCAGCCCAACTTAATATGCCCTCAGCTGGAAGTCAGTGCTGCTTGGCTGTGTGCACTCCCTTAGCTCCTGGCAAGGCAGAACAGGTTTCCTGACACTGCCTGGACCTAACCTTAGTTTCTCCTTACCTGAAGCTAATTCTTCAGGCCTCATGCAGTCTTGTGCATCTCCTTGGGTGCCAGCTCTGGTATTTGTTAATTAATGTGGCATTTAAATCATGTCACCACCCATCAAGGCTTGCAGGAGAGGAAGTGTTGTGTAGAACCCTAGTTGCTGTGGAGGGGGGGGGAAGGTAAGATTAAATCTGGGATAACCCTGTAATGGGATTTAGGAAGGACATGGTTGCATTTATCTGAAAAAACAAAATCCATCTCCATGCTCCCAAGAAAAAGGGAAGGGAAAGGAGGAAAAAAAAAAAGCTTGGGCAATGCAAACATGAGACAAATGTTATCTGTAGATCAAAGCAGAAATGGTGCTTTGACATCTACCATGAGATTCTGGCCCTTTGTACTTTGAAGAATCTTGGGACTCATCTCTACGTTTTTTTTTAAAATTAGCTTTATCAGTAGAAAGTGGCATATCTTTACCCATATGGGCCTGATTATGTCAGCACAAGAGAGTTTGCTACAGTTCAGTTTATTCCACTTGGCAATTGCAGTAAGCCATACTGAATGATTCATCTCTTTTATTACAAGTTTTTGGAATAATATACAACTAATTGCGTGGCTGCGACTTTAATTACTTAACTCTCTTAAAACTTCAAATGCCTAAGCATGTTATATTTCCTGTTAATATTTTCTGTTATATTTCATGCTGCATCCAAATTTTTGCCAGGGAGTGATAAAATAGTGAGGTCAGAATGAAGGAATTAGTAATTTGACAGGTAGCTGTGGATATTAGAATTTAGAAAACTTCTTAGAGAATGTAATGAATAATGTGCTGACACTGGGGCAAATCCTACTCTTTCTACTTAAGCTCTTGGTTTCAGTATAGCCAAAAAAGAATCCTGCAGTTTTTGGCCTACAGACAACATGACTTCTCCTGCTGATGAAATAGTGAGCTGTGACCACTTGAAGTGATACGACTTGAAAAGGTCCAGTTTTGTAGAATGATTTAGAGACAACATTTCTGTGTTGTGGAGATTTATCTCAAACCATTAATGTGGAAATATTTCCACCGGCTTCCAACACTCAAACTGAATTCTGATTCATCCAGATATTTTTCCAACCAACAGTAATAACAAACAACTTACAAGATGTTTTTCTTCTCTTTTAGAGTGCTTATGCAATACCAACTATGGCCTTCTCTTTTCTCTGCCATACCTCAGTCTTGCCCATCTACTGTGAGCTCCAAAGGTAATGTATGAAAACACTTGAGATACTAAAACATAATTAGAGCATTTTTGTAATATTGTCCCTAAATTAAGCTTGAATAATTTTTATTTTCAAGTCAGTGCCTTCAAACAATGCTAGCTAAGTAAGTTTCATGTTTTTGGAAAATGTACAGTTTTAGTCTTTACTGATTTTTACAGGAGAGAAAAATAGCAAATATGCTTCATCAATATCAATATATTGTCCTGGCTTGGACAATATAGAGGAAAAAAAAGGTAATTTCTGAAGTTGCTTTAATAGTTAATTTTTATTGCTGTAACTGAATCTGCATTTTGCCATATCTGGTCCAGCGGGGGATTTTTTTGACCCAGATCCTGTTCCTTGCTCCGAATAGATACCATCCTATCTAAATCCAAATTCTGATTTAAAAGAGATACTGGGATATCTAAATTCCTTACAAGATGGGGGGACAGTGTTAATGGTCTGCCTGAAAAGTGACCTTTAATTACCAGATTAAGAATACTTTTAAACCCCCTTAATATTAGTGACAGCACAGACCTCAGCAAATACTCAGTGGCCATGAACTAAGACAATACTTCCTTATGAAAGGCAAGATTCTGTGTAGATTGTGCTGTGTTTAATTGTCCTCAATACAGATTAAGCAACACTAATTTCCTTTTTTTTATTTTTTCTTTCTATTTTAGTCCATCCAAAAGTAGAATGCAGAATGTAACTGTCACAGGAATTGGTCTGAGTTTCCTAATTTACTTCATGTCTGCTCTGTTTGGGTACCTGACATTTTATGGTAAGTGTATTCCTCAAGTATTCTTTAGAGCCAAGGTTAGTGGTAATGCCCTTCTGCCCACAGTGCTTCAGGCACTGATTCACTTGAATCCTCATAAATCTTATTCCTGTCAAGACTTAAGAATATGCCCAACATTGCAAAGTATTACAGTCTCATTGACTTCTCAGTGTGTGACATAGCTAAACTTCCCAGGGTTATGCCCCAAAATGATACACAGACAAAATATTGGTCCCTAAACTGTAACTGATGGTCTGTTGATGCCCTCCAATACTGTGTAATTAGACTGCTGATTGCCACTATATCCTGGATTGTATAAGGTTTTAATTTAAAAGCTGTATAATATTTTCAATTAAATATTTTTATTTAAATGTGTAATACTTTCATTTAAATAGATTTGTCATGGTCTGTAAGAAATTTTGAGATCTGATCATAGTCTGTTTGTCCAAGATGTTTGAAAGGTCATTTCCAGGGCTTTATCTTCTACCAAGAGTTATCACTTACTAACCCTGTGACAGCCCTGTGATTTGTAGTTTCTAAGTGGCACCAGGCTGTTGCCTTTTCTGGGAGGAATTAGACCCATAGCAAGCCAGCCCTAATGTTGAGTAGGCATGGAGGGCTGCAGCATGTTTTTCCCATGGAAAGATTTCTTTGAAAGGATTGCACAAAGTGACTTCTTCGTGGTCACTTATTTTATGTGTAATGTAAAGACAAACTGGAGAAAAAATTGACAGGGAACCTAAGAAAATGAGAAGGGCTGAATCACAGAAGTGCCCGTGTAGTTCTGTGTCTTGGCTGCAGTGGAGAGCAGTGACAAAAGACCAGGAAGGATTTTAAAAATTTGAAAGAGTAAGCTATGAGCTGGGTTTTCCAGCACATGCTTCTGGTTGTCAGTAATTTGTGTTACATGTTCCTGAGCCAGAAATGTGTCTGTTTGATACATGAACTGGACCAAGAAATGCACACTTCTTAGAGATGTTGTCGACATAGTACTTGACGAAGTAAACGTACCTTTTTATTACCAATCAGAAGAGTGGGTGGGGTATGACACTTGCCCTACCAAGCTCTACAGACATCTTTCATTTCCTGTAGAGTTTAGGTGACAGTGTGCTTCAGTACTAGTGTAATAACTCTGCATTTGGACTTCTGAATACTTCTGGATATAGTTTCTTGGTTGAGTTTAAACATGGATGACTTTGGGTGACACTCTTGCATTTCCCAAGTGCACAGAAAGATTTCAGACCCCTTATCTACATAATGGCCTTTTTTTAAAGGTCCATCCCAACCTTGGCAGAAGTAGGTGAGTGTCTACTTCATGCAACATTTGTATCCTGTTACATCACACCAGGGTGTCTTTTCCTAAGAAATTTGTCTCTCTGTGTCCTGGTGTAAATTTGAGTTTTGTGTTTTGCTACAATTAAGTTGCCTCTACTTGCTGATTCTGAAGTAGTTTCATACAAATTCTGTCACATAAATGCATCACAGTAATCTGTGAGGATTCTTCTAGTGTCTTCTGAAAGCTCTTCCTTTTTATGAGATGCTCACATGCTAATCTTTTTTGATTGGATGAGTCAAAATTCCTTAAGGGACAGTAAGGCAGTAAGACAAGTTCTGATTAGGATTTCCTCTCCTTTCAGAGCATTTTATAATTCTTGATAGTGAGGATGGGATTGTGTCTGACAAAGCACCAAGAATATTTGTTTTCAGCAGCTAATAATTCCCGATTTTGAGGGAATTTTGTACCTTTTCCCCCCAGGTGTAAGTGTATGTCTGAAAATACTCCCGTGATACTCAGAAACCTCTGAAAAATGATATGGGGAGTCTTGAAGCCCCTAATAGTGTATCAGTCACTGTTACTGTTTCCTGACTGACTCCGTGTGGTTTGTGGGAAAAGATAATTTTGAATGTAACTCTGAGAGGTTCAGCAGCAATGCAGGATAATCATCTGTCTCCAGGTGAAATCTCAATAAGAAGGGAAAATGGCAAAAAAGAGTAGTCCTGGAAACCATCCCGGTTCCTGTTACCTTCACTGTCATGACTGGGACAAGACCCTGTCTTGACCTTACTCTTTTAGTCTGTTTCATTGGGAACATTTTTGGTTTTCTGCAGGCTTGATTTCTTTTAGTAGTGGATGTCTGTAAGAGAGTTGGTTTTGGTTTTTTTTTGTTTCCCTTTGCAAGCTGCTGCTTCTTTTCACTTTTTTGGCTGTCTTTTTTAACTAACTTGCTTCTTTAAATAGGGGGAATCTGTTCCCTGTTCCTAAAACACCAGTCTGAGAAAATGTAAAACATTTTATTTTAAATTGAAAACAAAAGAAGAGTTCCCTCTTTGAAATGAGACATGTTTCATCTTTCAGTGGTTCAGATGGCTTCTTCTGTTCTCTGTGAACTTGAAACTTCACAGGGCAACTGGACTTTGGAAATCTTGGTCCAGTCTGAAGTCCAAAAAAAGCAGGAATGCCAAAACAAACAAAAAAAAAGAAGAGAGGGTAGCAGACCACTTTCATGGCTCTGATTTGTACTGTTCGTTAAGTGAAAATTTTCACCTTTAAAGGACAATAGTTAAAGGTGGGGAATTCATCACCAATTCATCCCTTTTTGTTCCAGTGAGGCTGTTTATCCTTCTCCATGCCATCCAGCAGTCTATTGCTAACTACAGCCAGTAAAGGCACATACACCAGCAGAGATCTGAGCATTTCTTTCCTTCTTTAAATTAGAATTCCAGCTTGAAATTTTACCTTGCATTTTGCTTAATGTTTCTGGTGGAAAAAAAGGAAATGCACTTCAGTCAATTTAGCAAAATTTAATTTGTTTCTGGCTTCTAGTTCAGCTAAAAGACTCTGGTGTTGACTGTTTCAGAGACATACAACAATTTTTACTGTACACTTGGGTTCATGTCCAATCATTTTTGTTCTTTATGCTTTCTCCTTCATATTTGTACCTTCTCTTTAGGCAGCTTTGGCTTCAGCAGAGGCTCTGCCCAGACTTTGCTCCAGAAGTTTTTTTATTTCTCTGAAGATTGTGAATCCTGGTGTATCAGCAGTGCCAGAGTGTTGTGTATCTGCACCCCCCTTCTCTCTGCGTTAGTCAGAAGCAGATGGATCCATCTGAATGCCTTGTTCATTATCTTGGTTCTGAAATGATTAACAAAGCAATTAATCTTTCTTGTTTTCAGACAAAGTGGACTCTGAGTTGCTACAAGGTTACTCCAGGTACCTGCCCCATGATATGGTCATCATGACTGTCAAAGTAGCCATTCTGTTTGCTGTGCTCTTGACAGTCCCTCTAATTCATTTCCCAGTAAGTACTCCTATGTGTTCTGAAGCTGGCAGTGAGCACTGGGAATGCTAATGCTTTGCAGACTGCAATATTTGAGTCACATCTAGTCTTGTGTATCTTATTCACTTGTCAAGTGATTGATCAAAGACCACATATTTGCATATGTTCCATGAAAGCTCCAAAATAACAACTAACCACTAAGCTAATTTGTGCTCTAGAGACAGATTTCAGATTAAAACTAGCCCACAGCATTGTTTTTAATTTAGAGAATTCAGAACTTCTAAAGTTTATTTAGTTTGATTTTTTTTCCCCTCTTAAATTGAGTTTTGCTGACTTGGTTTTTCCTTTCTACATGCACACACCAACACACAAATACACTTATACTTGAAACTCAATTTAATTGTAAATTAAAAACACATATATTGACCTATTTCAAAAAAAAACCCTCTGCTTTAGTTTATCAATACCATGGTAGAACTGACAGTTCATTCAGTTAGGACCAAAAGAAATGATGCATGCAAAAGTATGTGCATAAAAATATTATATAGATTTCATATCAGTTGGCAACATACTGACATTGTTACTGAGAATGTTCAGAGAGACAAAGCAGTAACACCCAGCCCTTCTTTTGTGCCTCCAAAAAAGGAGTAATTCCTTAAGACTAACATCCATGTGATAGATCCTGCTTTAATAAAGTAGTAAATTAAACTCTATGCTACAGAAAGACAAAAGCATTAAACTGTTACTAAGTTTTTGGCATTTTGACTTTTAAAATATTCTTTTACATCTGGAATGATATCATTCCTAAAGCCAGGAAATTGAGATAAGATCAAAATATGTATATGTATATGTATTTACCCACACATTGTTTCTCTTTGTATTGTGTAGGCAAGGAAAGCTGTGTTGATGGTATTTTTCTCTCATCTTCCTGTGTCGTGGATTTGCCATATCCTTGTCACTTTAACACTGAATACAATTGTTGTTTTGTTTGCAATGTATGTGCCCGACATTAAAAATGTCTTTGGAGTAGTTGGTAAGTTCTTGTGGTGGTTGGTTTGCTTGCGTTTTATTTTAACTTCAAAAAATTCAGTTTATGGTTCTTCAGTCTTCTCTAAGGATAATCTTGCTTTCTATTTTTTAAAGGTTCAACCACATCAACATGTTTGCTTTTTGTATATCCTGGACTATTTTATCTTAAACTTAGCAGAGAGGACTTCATATCACCGCAGAAACTTGGGGTATGCTTTTTTTCCTCATGTGCCCTAATAATATTTAAACAGACTCATTTCAAATGTGTCTTAATACACTGTAGAGCACACAATCCAGGGGGCAAAGTTCTTGTTTTCATTGCAGCTCACAAAATCTGTGAGCATTTTCTTTTATCCTTCATGATTCTTTCCAAATCTCCTTCACCAGGGATTTTTGACAAGCAGTGTGTCCATGTGCTGGACCATTGATCTGAGCATGTGCTTTTCCCTATAGTTTTCAGATGTTGACTTTTAATCCAATTTCTCCTCAGTTTTTACACATTACTCTGATGTTGTCTGGGCAGCTGGGGCAAAGCCAAACTGCATTTAAGTGAAATGGTTTTTGTGCTTGGTTTTTATGAAAGCGTGATTTTTTTTTCTCTTCCCTTTTTTTTTCACTCCTCTTTGTGGTTTCTCTTTTGGTGGAGTAGGTTAAGTTCTGCTTGGAATTTGTGCAGCAGCCCTGCTTTTTGCACCGTAACTGTCTGTCTTCATTTTAACCACTACTCAGCAAGGCAACTTCATGGTAGAGGCCAAAATGCTGACAAACTGTTTATGCATAGTCCTTCTGCCATTCCTATGAATCACAGGGCTGCTCTTGTATTGACAAAAGAGGGAATCTGAAAGAAATTCTAATAATGATGCCCTCTGACCATTTAAAGTCATAACTCGTTCCAGGAGGTTTGGGGTCTTGTCTCTTAATCAGTTCTGTTATCATCTGGCCATTCAAAAATGTAGAGAATTCATTGTAATTTTAGTTGCATTTTGAGTAAAATACAAATTCAGTTTCTTAATTCCTCCAGAGTTGTAAAGGGCAAATTAATTAGTTTAGTTTCTCCCTCAGCAGATACCTTCTGTTTGAAAATTGAGTAATTTGAAATATTAAAGGTTATTTTAAAAGACACTATTTATACCTGTTCTTACAGGTTTTTGTCATCCTTAGTCATAAGCCTTGGACATGTAAAATGCCTTCTTCAGCAAAACATTAATTTTTGCTTTTCTTTCTTCACAGGCATGTGCCTTGGTTATTTTTGGCATTTGTGTTGGCCTTCTCAGTTTAGTTCTAATAATTTACAATTGGATTGATCAATAGCAGCCTATTGGCACTGTCTGAACTGAGCTGCAGGAGGACAGCAAGAACCACAGGCATGCCAACACCACTGCAGTGAAGGCTGGACATCCTGAAGAAACACTGACCAAAGCTGCCTCTGGAAGGAATAATGCTCTTTTCAACTACATTTGTGATATGCTTTAATCTTTAGTTACTGGACAGTTAGTGTTTGCCCTTCCAAAATACTAGTTTTTAATGATGTAATAATGACAGGTAAAAAGGTCTCTTGAAAAATTTCTGTAGTGCAAAAATGGTTTAGGGGCACATAGTGAACCAGAGCTGAACTTTGAAATAACTTCTCCTTTAGAGACAATGAGGTGAATAGGTATTATATCAGTCACTGTGTGCAGTTGGGATAATGCACATTATCCTAAACTGTGGAAGACTTCTATTGCTTGAATAATTTCAAAAATTTCAGCCTGTTCTTAGTAAGAATTTTCTGATTCCAAGTGTTTACCCTAATTTATCCTAAAATGGATCCAGAAACCAGCTGCCTTAGCCCAGTTTAATGGGCATGTCATGATAATATTTGCTAACTGCTTTTTGAAATACAGTTTTCATGTGTCAGCACTCTTGAATCATAACTGATGTAATTTTTATATTAGCAGGCTTTGCCCATCGAGCCTAATAGCCTTTAGTAGCATTAGGAAGCATTTTCATTTTGCAGTTAATAATAGACATTTTTCAATTACTATCTGCTTTTGAATACTATTCAATGTACCTCAGTATTCCTCCCAGTGAAAGACTTTTTTCTTTTTCTCTCTTATTCCCATTTTTACAAATGTTACAGGTTTGAACTAGAGGGGTTCTATATTTTATGTTCCCTTGTGTCTCAGAGAAGGTTTGGGCTTGAAAGGTGAAAATCTGTCTCATTTGAAGAAAAAGGGAAAATTTACATCTGTGGGACTTTATTTACCTTAGATCTATAAATTTCCATGTAGTCTTTTATAATTCCTTTTTTTTCCCCCTAAATGAAATGTGAATGCAATTTTCAACACCAACTGGGCTTGAATGTGGTATGGAGTGCCCACAAAGAAGTTCCTCATGTTAGCAGAATGGAAGCAGTGGTGGTATTGTGGTAAGGTTTTTAATATTTGTTTATGTCAGGTGAGTTCTGATGGCTTTAAAGTGGCCTAATCTCTTCAGAGTCTTCCTGCCCTAAGGATGCAAAGCCTGATTGAACGTGCTTGATCCTCACCTGTCTGATAGGGAGGAACAACAAAAAGTAGAGATGGAATCACCTTCTCTATTCCCGTGCTGACAGACTAGAATTTCTCATGCCAACAGATCACTTGGCTCTCTCAGGATCCATAAGATACTTTTCATTTTTGATGGATGGCCTGAAGGCACCCAGGTGGTGCAGCTTGGTACTGCTTCAGGAATCCTTTTTGCTTGGAAGTACTCTTCTACTTAGGAGTTTAGTATAGAAATAGACATGTGTGGTGAGGCCTGGGAACGAACTCAGAAGTGTTGGTAGGTTCCCAAAGAAAAGAATCCCTGGAAAATACTGCAGTTATGTTTATAATAAAGTTTCTAGCAGAGGTTTTATGACTCCAGGTGAGCCATCTAATAGTTTGGCAGTACCAGAAATATCACGTCCACTCTTGGCCAGGAGTTTCCAACTCCTCCTGTGGCACTGGCAGTGGCTCCTGTCAGCATGTTTAACCAGCAGAAAACCAACGTGACTGTGAGATGTGACATGTTATCTGCCAAAAAAAAAAAAAAAGAACCTGCCTCTATTCTTGCAGTTCTCCCAACTTGTTTAACCCCTGATAACCAGGTGTAGCTGCCTTCTGCCTGTGGTTGCCCTCTGATAGCTGTGTCTCATGGGCTTCATTGCACTACAGGGATTCAGACACTCAGGGAATCTCTGGCAGTACTGCAAAAATAAATATAAAATAAATAAATATATACCTTGTAAAAGAGTACCTTGAGCAAGCAATGACAGCTGTACATCAGGAAGTGATTTTCTGTGTGACTGAACCAAAACTTCTTAGCAAAATAGAAGACCTGACATTGATGGGAATTAACTCAGGGATTTTTGTGAGACACTAGAATTTAGGGGGTGTATTTATTAGAAATTTTATGGAAATTGTTTCTCATTTATTATCTGCTCTTGTAGCATACTGTTGAGTAGTACCTGTAGGACATCACTGCAGTCACTTTATTTTAAACTAACCAAAAAGGCTTAACTCTGAATACTTAGATTACCTGTGAGGGGGAAGTAGGCAAAGCTTTGCTAAGATTTTGCTCTTTCCTCCTCCCCCTGAAAAAGCTGAGTCTTGCCATGCTGTGTCATGCTCTGTTGCCCCCAGTCAGCTGGGTTTGTGTGCATCATCTTAAAAATGTGACTGAGAAAATACCTGAAGCACAGTGTTAATTTTACAGTGGATTCCTGTCATGCTGCAGAAATCACTATAGTATTGTTTTTAATCCCTGGCTATTTTCCTAACCAGCCTGGCTATTAACTGACTATCCTGATAGGTAGACTTTGGAATGATGAATGCCAGTGTATGAAGTTAATACTTGGTGAGGATGAATGGAAGCAATTCACAGCTCTGCTGAGCTCTATTATTACCTTTTGGCTGGGGTGCAGAAGGGATAGCACAGGGGGTTACAGAATGTCTCTTACCTTTCATCTAAAAAAAAATAGAAATGCTGCTACTTCTAAGTTTCTGTAATTCTTAAAATATGGAGAGAGGGAGAACGGCAGAAAGACAAGGAATTTCTATTGCCAAATTTAGAAAAAGGTATGAGTGTTGTCTACAATGAAAAAGCAGAGTAAGGACACTATTTTTATCCTTCACATCTCCCATGGCCATTTGGTGCCTTTTGCCTGTAAGTGTTTTGCTACAATTGTGCATCTGCATAAATTTTTTGAGGAAAACAGGCCTCCAGTCTGAAACTCTTCGCTCACTCAAATGCTGATAAATATTTTCTTCTTTATTCTTGTGTCTGGATTTTTTTTTCTTCCAAATTTTCAGATTTATAAATGTCAGTGATTCTACTCTATTACCTGTGATCAGTATTTTCTGAAGACCTGGCAAAAATGGATGAAGAGGCTCACAGCATTTCCAAACTCCCCTGGAAAGGTTCCCTTTCCCCAGCTGAGCAGGAAGAACAATGTAAGAGATGAAAATTAATTGGTTGCCTTTGATTTATTTTCTCTGTTTCTCCTATTTCCATCCCTTGTCCATTTGAAGTCTGCTCAGATTTCAGCTGGGCTTTGGTGAGCTGGATGTGGAGAGTGTCTTTTGTAACCAGCATGGCAGGAAGGAGACTGACAAACAACAGTGCTTGAGACTGGGCTTTGCATTGTGGCGAATGCTCATCTTTTATTCCCACGTTTCTAAGCAGTTTGTATCTTAATGTGTTGATTTTCATGGTAGTAGTTTGTTTGAAATTCTCTCTGTATAGTGAAAATTGAGACACTGTGAAACTGTCCTCTCCTCTCTCTGTAGATCAGGATTAGGGACCTCTCTGGGTATTTTGCCTGACCCAATATGGCCCAGCTCATTTAAAATAAATTCCTGAAAGTAATTTTGAGGATTATGTTTGAGGAATATGAAGCAGTTTCATTTGCATCTTACCCTGATATTACTATAAAGAATAGAGATAGACATATTTATCAATGCATCACTTAAAATACTTGAAGATCAATCCACTTGTTTGCAAATTTCCCTGCATAAGGAAATGGAAATTAATATTTCCGTAGTGGGCATCCTAACTCTCAAACTAAAGACTGAAATCTACATCAGTCCATGAGCACAGGTAACACTGATTGTTGTAGAATTCCTTTCCTAATTAGATTTATTTTAACTTTTTACCTGAGACTGTTGGTTTACAATTAACTTTCATGTTGAAAGCATTCATTGTAGTTGCTCTACATGCAGGAAACCTTTAGACATGTTTACTGTTACTGCCAATGGGAGAGAATTTTCAGTATTACAAAAGTGCTGCCTAATATCTGCAGTTTGTGGTGGTGTTTTTGGTATTTGTATTTCAGTTGTGATCATCCAGCCAAGCTTCATGTGGAAATCAAGTTCTCAAAAGAAATTAATAATGATCTGTTTGTAAAAATTGCCCAGCTTATGTCAAACCTATATGTGGTACAACAGATTTTCTATTTTGAGTTCTCCTTGCCTCAGGTTCACTGTGGGACAGCCAGGGCATGTTCCCAGAAAAGGCAAACAGAAAATAAAGAACAGTACTTGTGTAACTCATGATTGGCCTCTTTGCTTTGTGTGTTAATGTGCCCACTTAGTGACACCACCAAGTGTTGTCTCTGCAGTGATGCTGCTGCCACCCCAGCTATGATGTAGCACTGCTTTCACCAGGGAAGGGCATTATTCTTAAAGGTCATTCCTGGTTTGGTGGTGGGAGCAGCATATTTGTGCACTTCCCTGTGCTTTCCTTTGCCTACACAGTTGTGTGTGATCCCAGCTCTGTTGTGCAGCCCGTGTCTTGGAGCTCCCACCTTGAAACGTATGCAAAAAATAACTTGTCCAGTGAGAACAGCAGGTTTTGTCCTCCCAGGTGTTGGTTCATGGACAGCAAACCTTCCTCTCCTGATCTGCTCTCTGCTATAAACAGGAGGCAGCAGAAGTGATCTCAGAGGTTGTGGCTGTGCTGTGCTGGGTGTGGAGAGAGTGTGACCAGCTGGCCTGGCAGTACAGAGTGTGGTGAAAAACTGCTCATGGAGACTCCTTTGGGAAGGGCCTTCTTGTCCAGCAAGGTGAGGATCAGACGGGGAGGACAGACCATTCTGTTAGGGAATAGCAGCAAGAGGAATGATGGCTGGCCAGGAAGGGCTCTGCAGCATGGATGTGCTTCTTGGCTGTAAACCACAGTGCTCTCCAATAGCTGCGTCCTGGGAGTACAGCTCCAAGCACTTTGCAAGGTCTGAGGGAATCCGGAATATAAGGAAACATGGAAAAAAACCCTCATTATAGTGCTGCTGGCTCAATTCCAGAGCTGCAGGAATGCTCACACACATGGAAATGAACATCAGCAACTCTGTGTTTACTTAGCGGTGTTTGCCCCAACTGGAACCGGCACCAAAGAGCACAAACTAACTCTGCCCTGTGCTGCACCAGCTGCCTGGACCTGCTTTGTTGCCGAGGGTGTCCTGTCTGTGCTCAGCCTCTCTCCTGCCCCCAGCAGCTCCACTCACACGGCAGTGGCTGACGCCGACGCCAGGCAGCCCCCAGCACCTGGTTTGAATTTAAAGCTCATTTACACATGATGTCACACTTTTATTGTCAGCCCAGAGAAGGTCAGGACAGTTCATCTTGGGAAGGTTTGCATTGTTGAGCCTTTACGTTGCTGCCATTAATGCCTTCTCCATGTGAGTTGCACTCCAGGTTTCAGGCATGATGTAACCGAAGGCACTGGGTATCTGCGATGGACAGGGAGGCTGGTGCGGTGGCTCACCAACCCTGGGGATGCTGATCTGCTTTTCTGGAGTCTGAGGGTGGAAATTCCTGCTCCATGCATCATGTAGCAAATCAGGGATGTGGCCAAGGAGGGTTAATGAGCCCTGGGAGCTCGGGGCTGTTGTTCCAGTCTGTTGCCTTTCGGGAGCCCGTCTGGTCGCTCCACAGACCGAAGTGAGACAGTGTTCCTGGGAGCCTGTTCTCTCTGCCCTCCCAGGTAGCTCCATTTGATTGTGGGATTTACACACAGGGATGGAGAAAAGATTTGGGATGTGGTTATGACAAGGCAGAACCCCTTGGGTTGGAGTCGAGGGCCATGAAAATCTCAGGCTTTATTCTCATCTCCTCAGGTCACGCTCTGCTGTTTCACCACGTTGGGCCGAAAGCAAGGCTTTAGTACACTTTTCCCTGGCTGGATTTGTGCAGCTCGTGGCTGTGAATCTCCTGTAGGAAGGATTTAAGGAGCCTCTGTGTTTTATAGCATCCTACAGGTCTGGCACTGGGATGACTCCTGGGATGCGTGTTTAGAGTTTTGCTTCACGATTTTGGTGAACAACTTCCATCTTTTTAAAAGGGATAGATGAGTGAACACATGGGTTTTATTCACTTCTCAGCTGACACTTCTGCAATCCACTTGTCTTTCCCTGGATATAAAAGGCAATATTTGATCCTTCAGAAAAGAGCCTGAGCAGTGAGGCTCAGAACCAGCTACGTGTTGGTGGGTACCAGATGTGGGTACAGAGAGAGAAGCTGTGCCAGGGGGCTCCCTGCTGACCCATATGTGTACAGCACTGGGCCAAACTTCTGGAATAACACCGACCTTCTCCTTCTTGGTCTGTTTTAATTGGTGGTCATAGGAGGCTCCTCACCCCTGAGCTTTGGGTGGAGGTGCAGGGCCATTTCCACTGTTGCTCACTAACCTGGTGCTGACTGAGCCCTTCAGTGCCTAAAGTTCAGAGGTGCAGGGGTATATAGGTGAAATCACATGTGTTGGGTGAGGGGTGAGGGTGGAAGATCTGTCTGGAGCTGGCTTTGCTCAAACAGGGATAGCTGAGGTCGCCAAAGCATCTGAGACTGAACACTTCCATAGTGCATTCCTCTCTCTGGGCTCCAGTCGGGGGTTAAGGCCTTCACTGCTCTTTTGGGATCACCATGTACATTGATGTGAATGACAACATGTGGAATTTACACCCCAAAATTGCTGCATCTTCAGGTCATCAATCCTTTTAAGCCTCCTGGATGTGTGCTCATCTCAGGAGCAGTGCAGCACAGTGAGGTCCTGCTTGCAGACAGGGACTTGTCAGGCACTAGTGAAAAGCAAAGATGAAGAGCTAAAAGCCCTTTCCTTGCATCACTTCACACTTGTTCATTAACCCTGTCACAGGAAGGTGGGCTGCTTTGGGTTTGGTGGACACCCAGAGACCAGTGAAGTGCAAACAGAGCCATTCCTGTGACACTTTGGGTTCCTGGCTGTTTCCACAGCACATCCCAAGGATCAGGAAGGGCTCCAGGTGGGGATGAGCAGGAGCAGCCTCAGCTGTTACACAACCAGAAGTGATCCCAGATGGCATTAGGAGGAAAGGTCCATGTCTCAAGGGACAGCATCCCACAACAAGGTGCACTCCTCGAAGCCCACAATGCTCCCTGGCAGCTGTGCTGAGACAGGAGCTGCATGGATACGATCATTTTTAATGCTCATCAGAGTGTTGCTGCTGCAGCCAGCTCCAAAATTGTTGTTGAAATGGTATGGTTTTCCTTTTGCTGGCACAGTTTCTGTTGCTGTTTACAAGTTGTTTCTTCTGGAATCATCTGAGCAGCGGGAACATTTGTCTGGTCCTTTTCCAAGGGGAGATTACTCCAATGATGGTGGAGAGACATTGTCTTGGCCCGGCTGCCAAATGTTAGCCAAAGATAATCTGCCTTGTCTTTCCTTAATCTGACAGTTCAGTTTGGTGGGTTGGAAGCCAAGGAGTGATGTTTCCTCAGGGGACACAAAGCCTCGGGCTGGAACTGCATGGAAACCATGCACAGATTTTTTTTTTCTTTTCCCCCCACAAATTCTGAAAGTCAATATTCAACATTTTTCCAGCCCCTGAAGTTGTTCCACCAGGGCTGGCGCCTCGTGTTTGCCACGGCTTGTCTAAACAAGGCCATTGCCTTTGAGCAGAGGTGTCGCTGCACATTCTCCAGCGTGCTGCAAAGGGGGAAACGTTTGGCTTTAGCACTTCCCTGACACCCCTTGCTCCTGCTGCAGGGGTGGAATACAAACATGAGGGCTTTAGGGGTCCCGGGAGAGGCCGAGGGAAATTCCTCGCTTTGAAATGAACATTAATGCTGAGAATAAAGAAACTCCACGTACATTCATGTTTTGATAGCTCAGCATTATCCATTAGGCTCCAGCACTTGGGATTCAGGGGGCTGTGGAAGCAATCTATCGAATGGTGATTTTGAGGAGTTTGGGGTTTCTGAGCACGTTTTAGCCCCAGCTTTGACTCTCTGATTTGCCTCTCCTGGCTTCAAGGAGAGCTGGACCGGTCCTTTGAAGGTGTTTTCTTAAGGGACTTTTCCACTGTGAAAGGGTAGCAGAGCAGCCTTGGTCATATAAATCAATTTGGGAGTGACTTATAAAGTGCTTAATTTGCCTTCTATTAAAATTCCTTGTCGTCCCTCCAGCTTGCTATTAAACAACCTCTTGGGAAGCTGAGGATTGAAGTCCCTTTCTGTGCCACAGAAGGAACGCACTTGACTGAAAAGGTTGAAAAAAGAGTCCAATGGATGTTGTCTGGAAAAACACAGGAATTCCCCAGCCCTTCTGTCCCCCAGGGAAAGAGGAAGGTGGATGAGTGTGGAGAGGAAGAGGGAGCAAGGTGAGAAAGGATTTGTTGGGTTGTCTCTTGAAATTGTGTTGTTTTGCTGACCTGGCTGTCCATTCAAAAGCACGTGGCACTGTCCCTACTGTGCAGGGGTCTGTGGGGTTGGAAGAGGGTCACTGGCCCCTCTGCTCTGCCACCCTCTGTGTCTCAGCTGCCTGTGCCTCCCTGTGATGGTTGCCTGGCTTGCCCTCACCCCCCACGATGGTCCCATTGTGGTGACCCATCTTGGAGCCTCATCCTCCTCCCTCAAGGAAACCAGAGGAGAGCCTGAGGTCAAAGCCTGCCACCCAGCCCCTTCTGAGCTGGCCATAAACACACTCGCCTGCCCCCAAGGGTCCAAAAAAACCACAGAGGGTGGCTCAGTGGGTGGGAGATGTTCCCAGCACCAGTGTGGCACCTCCCAGGCTGCATCACTGAAATGACTCCACCAGCATTAACGTTGGGATTATTTAACCACTGTCACTTCTCAGCCCTCTGTGATGGGCACATTGCATGAGCAGAGCAGCCACAGGGCTTTGTGATACATCCTAGCAGCTCCAGCTGGTTTGGTCTCTGCTGGGCTTCACCAAGTCAAAAAAACTTCAACAAACAGCTGTGGGAGCTGCCTCCCACCCAGCCTTGGTGCAGGGACACGCATGGGGCTCAGGGATGGCTCTCCAGGCAGGAGACCCTGGAACAAAGCAAACCTTACATCCCATTTTCTTTACTGTGTGATTGTTAAGCTTTGTTGCTTCCAGCAGTGATAAGCAAAATTGAGCTTCACCTGAGGCCATCGCAGCAAGTTTTTTGACCCTTTGCACTCAGGCTGGTTCTGGTTAAAGTCTCATCTTTTCTGGTTTAATTGGCACCACAGAAACACACAGTTTGCTGGAAGGATTTTTAAAACAAGCTTGGAAAGCAGCAAGTGTCATTGTCAGGAGCTGCTGAGCAAGCAGAGCTTAGCAGGGTGGCACAACTGTTTTTCCTTCTATTCTCAGCAAAAAAGGGTGGAATCACAAGGAGTGGAGAGAGCCATTTGCTGAACCTGCATGTCTATTTTTACTCCCCTGCTCCATAATGTTCCTAGAATAATTTTTTTTAATGCACAGCAGGGTAGGAAAAAACTCGTGCCGATGGCATCTCTGCTATCCCCATTGTGCTGGGAGGAAAGAGGCAGCTGCTTTGCTGACCTGTCACTTCCATGAACCCGCATTCCAGGTACAGAGGCCATTTGCTCACTGGGGTTTGTTTGACGAAATGGCCACTGGGGTATATATATAGATCCTGCCTGTCCTGCCAAGTTCTCTCAAATTCTTGTAAGCTGAATGAAGTTGGAGGGGGTAGGAGAGGATCAGCTTGAAAAATAGAGCCGCTAATCTGTCGGTGCCCCTGGGAGAGCCTGTGGGATGCCCTGTCACCCCTGGGACTTTGAGCATCCGCGGGCATCCCGCTGGGAGAGGGAAGCAGGTGGTGCTCCCACACTGGCCCGGGGTTGTGGGCTGCTCCACAAGGGCTGTGGCCACTGCTGAGGTGCCATGGGATTGAGTGATGGGGGAAGGTTGGGAGGAATATTTATAGCTTGTCCCAGTGCTGGCCCTGTGGGGTGATTGCCATCCCGGGGATGTGAAGGGCACAAGTGTTCAGAACAGCTCCCCAAGGACAGCAGGATGTAGGGATTGGGAGCACAAATATCCTGACAGTGAGGGCAAGGGGTCTGCAGTGTACCCTTTTGCCAGGGAGACCCCCCAGCACCTCCATCAATGGGATTAGAGTGGAGCAGGATAAAACACTTGGGTCTGGGGGAACAGCTCCTGCCCAGCATTGCCCCAGTGGGTGACCCCAGTCCACACCAAAGCTTTCCCTTGTCTGGGGCTGGGCTCACCAGGCACTCAGGGGGCTCTGCTCCTGGCCAGCACCACAGTGGCACTCTTAGCAGCTGCCCTTCTCTTTATCTATGCTGTCCTTGAGGATTGCACTGTTTCCTGGGACTGTGCTTCTTTGGTTATGCCAAAAAAACTCAGCAAAACAGAGGTTGTTTTGAGGTAGAAAAACATTGCCCTGGCTCCCAGCACCATCGTGGTGGGAGAAACCCAGAGCAGCCCCAGCCCCACAGCCACACCCTCATCTGCCCTTGAGCATCTGCTCCCGTCCCCTGGAGATTTTGGGAAGTGACCAACAGGGACTGGATTTGATGTTAATTCTTGTGCCTGCCTTGTCTCAATAATTATTTTTCTTTCTGAGAACGTTTAGGGTGTTTTTCACCTTTCCTTGAACAGAAGAGATTGCCTCCAGAATTCAAGTATCTGCTCTATACTGGTGTATTTTTGGTTGGGTTTTTGTTTGTTTGTTTTTTGGAGTTTTGTCATTGTTGTCGTTTGTTTCTTTATTTGTTTTGGAGGGATTTTGTTTGTTTGGGGGTTTTGATTTGTCTGTGCCAAAATCTGGCTGCAGAGTCCCAGGGAAAGCAGCAGAACTGTGCCATGTTGCAAATTTTCACCACTTCAGTATGAACTAAAGAATTAGCCATGCCTGAGCACCCTATAAAGGCTGTAGGGATCTGAGGTTATGCCAACAGCCAGAATTTCATCTTCCAAGAGAAAAAATCCTTTTAGTTCTTGTGATTGTAAAGCAGATCTGGTACATACAAGAGCATAGCCAAGGCGTGCTCAATACGTTGTGAAAAACCTCGTGGTGCTCAACACCAGCTCAGGAGCAGAGGATGGAGCTGGATCAAGGGCTTGGATACTTGGATGTGGTGAGGTATTTCAGCTCCATTTACAGATAACCCAGTGAGAGCGAGAGGCAAATGTCCCCAGCCCATTGTGTAGGGCAGGGAATTACAGCAGGTCCTTCTGTAAGGAAGGGAGTGAGCTGGGCAGAGCTGAGCACACCCTCCTGCTGCTTGTGGGGAGCTCTGTGTGTGTGTGTGTCTCCTCTGACAGAGGAAAGATACCACGGCTGCTTCCCCGTGGTGATGCCAGGGGATTGGGGAGGGTTGTTTCTGCATTAGGGAAGATGAGCACCAGATGACTTTCCAGAGGCTGGTCCCACAGCTGTCCTGAGCAGCCTCTGCCTGCCAGCCGTGAGGTTTCATTCCTCAAACTCCACTTTGTTTGCTGCACGGGGATTACTTGACTCCCCAGTGATACATGCCCCATCTGCTTTGAGTTTTTGGCCAGCTCTGTTGGCAACTCTTCTTTCCTCCCAAGGGTGTTGGTACAGGAGATGTTTCACTGACAAAATCCCCATCCATCCCTGTGTGTGGATGTGGACCAGGCACCTGTCTGCCTCAAGATTTCCTCTCTGTACCCTTGTCCAGGAGCTGTGGCTTTGTTCCTCAGGGAAGTCTGGCTTTGATTTCAGATCAAATTCCTCCCTTCCTCCTCCTCAGGCTGCCAGCCCAGCACCGAGACCAGCTGGGTCTGGAAAGCCTGGGCAGATACATCTGAGCTGTCAAAATTCACAGCAACAATGAGTCCTGTGGCCTTTGCTGCTTCCTGCAGTGAAATTTATTGGTATCTGTAGGTGCCAAAGTGCCACTTCAGTGTTCCCCTGTGATGGAGATGCAGCACCTGCTGAAGTGGGCACACAGTTCTCTGGAGTTTGGCCATGGTCAGTCTCCGTCCTTGAAGAGGTGGGTTGCCACACTGTGGACACACCTTGCTTTTCTTCAACATGCTGGTAGCCCAGCCTTTCCATAAACTCTGATATTGTTAAAATGTGGGTAAAATGTTCTTTCTCTCTTTTTCTTTTTTTTTTTTAAAGCCCTGTCACCTAGTCACCTTCCTGCAGTGTTTTCAGAGTTATTTGTCTGTGCACTTTTCCTGTGATCCAAGCTGATCAATAACAGACCCTGGCAATATCTGCTTACTGGTGGAAAGAGTCCTCTGCCATTCTGCTTGTGCCCAAGAACTCAGGGAAATGTTGCCCAGAACCTTCTGAAAGGTTTGGCTTCTTATAAAGACTTGCATCAAAACATTTCACACCTGGAAGGAAAAATTTCTCGAATATCTTGGGGAACTGAAATCCATGGGAGATGATGGAAGTTTATCTTGAACCAGTACCTTACCAGTCAGATATTGCTGCTCCTGCAGTGCCAAGAGCAGCTGGTACAGTTTCAGGGACAGTAAGATCAGGGTGTCCTTGATGTGCTTTGTTCAGAATTCCTTAGATGTGTGCACTGGTGTTTGTGTCATAAGTTATTTTGAGGGATTCCCAGTAAATTTCATAGAAGTTACCACTTCATTAGTTAAAATATTGCTACATAACAAGCTTTCATAGGGATGCCTCAGGTAAAACCACTGCTGCAGTTTGCCTGTCTAAGCAAATACATCTGCAAGAAACATCTAGGGTTGCATTTCACTTTTAATAGATTTTTTCTATCAGCCAAAATTGTGATGGCAATAGCACCAAGTGTCTGCTCACAGCACCAGTGAGTCTTGCTGGGAAATGGGGTTTCAAGGATGACTGAGGCACGTTTCAGCCTTTGTTAACTATGACAAATTGTTCTCTGACCCTTCTCTTACCCTTCTATCCTGATGTGGCTCATGCAGAGCACAGCTCATATCATGGAATGGTTTGGGGTGGAAGGGACATTACAGACCACCTAGCTTCAACCCTCTGCTATGGGCAGGGACACCTTCCACTAAACCAGGTCCAGCCTGGCTGGAACACTCCCAGGGATGGGGCAGCTACAGTTTCACTGGGCAGCCTGTGCCAGGGCCTCACCACCCTCACAGGGAAGAATTTCTTGCAGATATCTACTCTAAATCTCAAGTCTTTTATTTTAAAATCATTCCCCCTTGTCCTATCACTACCTGCCCACATAAAAAGTCGCTCTCCTGATTTATCTCAGCTTAGCCCATTCTGCCTCTTGGCCTGGCATGGGAGGTTGGGCACCAAAACCCCTGGAAACCCTCACACCCACATCCCTTTTACATCCAGGATGGAGTATGGCTGGAAAGAGATCTCCTCTTCAAGGTCCTCCTGCATAGAGTATGGGGAACATTCCCTGCTCAGAAATACTGAAAATGCTGCTGAATGTTGCCAGTGCTTTGGTGTGGTGGCTCTGCTGCAACTTCAATGGAGCCATCAGCTCTGCCTGAGAAATGCACGTCTGCATCTCTGTGCCTCCTGGCTCCAACATCACTCTCTGAACTGTCCACCCAGAAAAAATCTGGGTTGTTCCTCAGTGCTCTTGCTTTGTCCAGCCATGAGCAGCAGCACATCCCACACACAGTGCTGGGGCAGGAAGACTGAGATTTGCATTTATTCCAGAATCATTTATTCCAGGTTACATTTACCATGTAACCCCCACGGGGGAATCGCTCCCCTGCAATCACCAAATTTGCTAATACATGAGGCCTTTTTACATGGGTGGCATGGTGAGGTTGGTGCCTTGTGACTGGCTTGTTCAGTGCAATAAAAATATATTGGGCTCTTAAGATGTTGACCAATGGGTTTGGGAAAGAGATGATTGATTCCCACAGCTGAGAAACAGGGATTGTAATATGTTTTGCCAGAGGAGACCAGTTTGACGGATGAGTTCATTTAAGGATTATGCTATAGATAGAGCTGTTGACAGAATGAATTTGTTTTTATTTTTCATCAGTAGGTATAACACAAAGCAGAACTAATTGAAAGTAGTTTCCTTGTGGCATCTGGTTGTGTTTCTTGCTTTAAGTCTTTCACACACTGTAAAATTACACCAAGGGCTTTTCTTCACTTCCTTTTGCTCTCCAAGTTTTCCATCACTGTGTTGTGCGTGGGTTCCCAGTGTGTCAGACACGTTAGGAAGTTGCAGACCTACACAAGAAATGGAGCTGGGCCATTATGACAGCCATTGTTCCTTCTTATTGAAAAGGAACAATCCAATCCATTGCAAATCCATGCAGGGGTGTCCTCACCTTAGGGCTGGTGGCAAAGCCAAAACATGAACACCCTCACAGGTATTTCTGATGGTGTTTTAAACCACGGCCTCTGCTAAATATTGTTCCTATGTGGAGCGATCTCGTTCTGTGTAAGGCCCAAGCCTGGAAGGTCATTATGTTTACCCAAGGAGGTGTTCTGAGGTTGAAAGAAGGTGTTGAGTAAAGTTCTGGAAACAGCTTTTCCAAGCAGCCAGAGAGAATAAATCCCAGAGTTTCTTCAGGGATTTGGCTCGCTGCTTTCATTGCTCTCCTGGTCGGGCTGCTGGCTCGGGCTGGGTGATGGAAGCAGAGGCTGAGCTCCCCAAGCACTTCCCTCGGCTCTTTGTGGGATCTCTGTGCTGAGATCATGCAGACTGTCAGGGTAAGAAAGTGGGCTCTGTGGTTCAAGCCCGTCCTACAGATTTGATCTGTGGTTTTGGCTTGGGTGGTTTTTTTTCTTTCTTTCTTTTCCAGTTGTGGTCAAATAAGAGTTTTCCAGAACTGACTCACACAGGGCCAAAGAACAGGAATGCAGCAAGCACAGCCAAACCTACAGACTCACAGTCGCAGGGGAGAAAATACCCCCAGGTCTCTGCCACTGAGTCCAATACCTGAGGAGAAGAGCCCATGTGATTTCAGGATTACATTGCAGGCTGAATTCTAGCCTCCACTTGGCCTCAGACCTGAACTTTAAGCACCAGCCAAAACATAATCCGAATGTGAGCACTGGCTATTGGTCTGTCTCATCTCCTGCTCCTCATATGTGCAGTCATTCAACAGAAGCTGAAATGTGTTTTCTCTGCCAAGAGCTGTTGCTTTCCAAACAACTACATCAGCGCGGTGAGTGATGGAGTTTCCATCAACTGCTGTAGGCCAAATGCAGTCATCTGAATTCAGGTCTTGGCAGGTATAGAAACTTGGAGTTGTCAATGATTTTTATATTAAATGGTACCCAATTATGATTTCTCATTCTGTGCTTTAGTGCTGTGAAAGCTCTTGGAACTGCAGATGAATGTGGGCTTTTTATCTCTTAGCTAGCGAGATTTTTCTGTTCTTTAATTGACCTTTGAAATAATTTAGTCTGGGCTTGGATCTGGGTTAAAGATAGATGGTTATTTTCACTCTGAGTATGTAATACATGAAAGAACCTAGGTATCCTTTGAATGTGTTTTGACAAGTGCCCTGTCTGTGTTCAGGTATGTATTTATAAACATTTGTGCTGCCTGTACTAAAATGACACTTCCAAAAGCAAGTATGTTCTCTCCTGCAGCAAAATATTTGTCCGAAATGTAGTGTTATGTTTCCAAAAAATGGACAAGTCAAAGAGAGTAAGACACTTGGAAAGAAGCGAGCAAGGAGGGGATGTGGACTGAGCCATCAGCAGTTATGAAGGGAACATGAAGCCATTATCCACTTTATCCCATAAAACCAGGACTAGATGGTGCCTAAAGCACTTGCCCAACAGCAACGTTAAAGGAAGCAAAAGGAACGATCACAAAATCACAGAATATCCTGAGTTGGAAGGACCCACAAGGGTCATCAAGTCCAACTGCTGGCCCTGCACAGAACAAACCAACAATCCCACCATGTGCCTGAGAGTGTTGTCCAAACGCTTCCTGAGCTCTGCCTGGCTTGGGGCTGTGACCACTGCCCTGGGGAGCCTGTTCAGTGCCCAGCCACTCCCTGGTGAAGAACCTTTCTCTAATACCCAACCTAGACCTCCCCCGACACAACTTCAGGCCATTCCCTCAAGTCCTGACACTGTCACCACAGAGAAGAGATCAGTGCCTGCCCCTCTGCTCTCTTTTCCAACAGGCTTCATGGCACTACAGAACACCATGCTAGTGGTGTCGTGGGAGGCTAAAGCTTTCCAAGGACAGGATTAAACAAACTCATGGAAAACAGCACAAGAAGCCATATGGATACAGCACCTGTCTTCAGAAAATCCTAAACTACTGTGGACTGGAAACTAGCTGGGTGTGGGACAACTGTTCTTCTCTGTCTGATACTTGTTTCCAAAGTATTTATTACTGACTACTGCCAGATGAGATGTTGAGCTCATGTTCTATTCAAGATGATCATTCTTGTCTCCCTAATTTATATGACAAGCCCATGGAGTCTAAGGAGCTGCTTACAAAACAGAAGCAAGATCCCAGCAGCTTCTTGTTTCCAATCCCTTATCTAAGGCTGATTTCCTCTGGGTTTTCCAGTCACCAAGTTGCTCTCCATTGACCTTCTCTTTTCTTCCTGATAGCAGAGACACCTCATCCACACTCAAAACCTCTCTTCTTTCCATATTCCAGAGATGGGAAATATTTAACTGGTTTCTCTTTTTCCCACTTTTTTCATCACTTTTCATGTTTGGTACAGGAACAAGGTCCTGTCTTTGCTTGTTCAAGGACAGTGCCTGAAGCTGCAGCCTCCCTGAGGAGCTGGCTCTGGTTCATTATTATTCTGCTGTTTATGTAGCCATTTACACCCCAATTCCCACTCATTTGCAATGTGCAGGTGTAAATGAGTGTCTGGAGTAGACCAGCACCATGTCTGCTCTGTTTCCTACTGCCTGTTCTTCTCCAGAATGGAAGAGCTGGAGAGCATTGCTCCAGGGGACTTCCACCACTCCTACCCTTTCCATTGGGGTGGGACAGTGCAAAAAGTCCAACCCCAGTCCAGAAAATGTGGCAGCGGCAGTGGGAGTGAAGCTGGGGGCATCCCATGCATTCTTTGGGACAGAAAAGGTAAAAATGACCCATTGTTAGAGAGTTATCACAGAATATGCTGCGTTGGAAGGGACCCAGAAGGATCATAGAGGCCAATCAAAACAACCTCTGGCCCTCTCTCCTGACAGCCTGTGATCTGAGTCATCAAATTCCCTTCTCCTGTAACTGCTGCTGCCACCTTTTCAGGGGGTGGAAAGCTCCGCTAGCTCAGACCTACCAGTGCCACTTGGCAGCTGTGGTGATTTACAGCAGAAAAGACTCATCGTCTGCAACCTGTCAAGGCAGGACCTCCAACTTCATTTGAAACACTTCTGCTCTTTCAGATGATTTACTGCTCAAGCAGAAGGTGGTCATTTTATCTCTCCTCTCTTACCCCCTTGCCCACAACAGGCTGGATCCCATGCACAGTCCCCTTCCGGAGCTTCGGTGTCGAATGAGTGGGATAAAAAGTTCTCTGTTTTCCTTGGGCACTCCCGAGTGGTTCTGCTGGAGGATGACTGCATAGCCAATTGCCGTGTCCATTTTGCTGGCACCTCCAGCATTTTATGCGGTGTCTGAGTCTCAGCAGGCACCTCACGCCTGCTAATGGCTTCACAGGCCAGCCAATCGACTGGTTATTTACGGCAGGCACGTCTCAAAACCACCGGGTCAGGTTTTCCTACCCTGACGTATTTCGTTCAGAGGAACACATAAATCCTCTCCTGCCATTTGCAGCTTAAACCCTCCTGAGTGTGAAGCCAGTGGGTTAAAGTTTCCAGCAATAGCATCAAACTGTATTTTAAAGGGTTGTTCTCCTGACTCTTAGGGGCTTGGGCGCTTTGTCTGAGTCATGAATCAGTTCATGCTGCAAGATTTATAGGCTTTAAACTCTCTCTTTGGTGTCCTTTAGCTCCGGAGTTGGAAGTCATAACCAAGGAAATTGAGACCTTTTCCACTGTTCCAGTGTTTTTCTGTTTAAGGTGCTCTTCTGAAAAGTCACAGTGACATCTTCATTAGGTGCTCTGAGGTGAGATGCTGGAAGGGGTACAGAATTCCTGCTGCTCCAAAATTCATAAGCTCATGAACAGGAGGGTGAAGCATTTGTGCAAAGTGAACTCTGGATTTTGTTATTGACCCTCTAAAGACCATAACACTCCCATTACTTGGAGGTGTGTAAAGCTCAGTGCTAGAACAATATGAGTCAAAGTTAACCAGAAGCTTTCCCAGTCTTCATGATTTCCCAGAGTTGAAGACTTTAACCACCAAAGCACAGCTGTCTGTAGCAGCAGCTACTGTGCAATGAAGGGCATCTCCCTCAGAAAGCACGGGGTAATTCCTGGGCACACTCTCTACCCTGGACTGGTATCTTTTCAACATTATCTGCATGTGTAGAAGTGAAAAATGGCTATTGTAAGATCAAGTAAGGGGAAATTAAAATAAACCCGGTGTCTGAAGCTGTGAACACTGTGCTATCTTTCAGTGATTTGAAAAACAATTTGCTTACAAGAGGAAACTAACTGTTAATGACACTATGTGGAGATTTTGCTCTCATGTCAGAAAATAAGCCTTTTCCCTGTCAGGATGTAAGGAATCTTATAACTGATAACATAATACAAACACACCTTCAGCTTTCAACATTTCTAGAATTTGGGAAATATTATCTTGCAAATCAAAGCTATTCAAATGACCTTGCCCACAACACTTGAAATGAAATCCAATTTGACAAATTTAGACTGATACACAAAATTTCATGTAGATAAAACAAGGGGTAGCCCTGTCTGTGGCTGGGAGGCTGTGCAGAACAGTATGGGATTCATCATCTTCCTTTTCTCAGAGCACTTAGAAGAAACAAACTGTTGCCTTAAGGAGTGAGGAAAAAAAACTGCAGGCAACTTTTTAGTAGGAGATAAGTGAGCAGGAGCTTTAATGAGCCACCAGGCTCCAGGAATACAGTGCTGAACACTGATGGGCCAACTGTAAAGGTAAGGGCAATCATGACACATGAATCCAGCCCTGAACTTAATGTTTATTTCCTCAGCCTTTCATGGGAGAAAACTCAGTACCTGGCAGAGCACCTTGAGCTTTCTTAGTGATATAGACCACGCAAGGTGACCTCTCTTGCTCTCAGACCTCACTGACTTTTCCAGCCCTTCCTGATTTATGGACCTTGTTCCCCAAGGAATAAGTTCAGATCTTGACATCGAGTCTTCCCTTCCACATGACACTGCTTGGGTGGCAACAGCACATGAGAACAGGTGTTCTCCAGGTCCCCAGGGAGGGTCACCCCCACCCTCTGGTCCTGAAGGGACCATTGACTCCGGGTTTTCTCTGGAGGAGAGGAGGAGGACGGACTTTTTGGAGCTGGCCTAAAATGTGCCGAAATTGTGTTGACTACCAGGTGCCACACGATTGTCTTAAATGTGTTCATTTAGGTCCCTGCTCAGGAAATGATGAAGGCCCATGTCCTTCTTGGCATTGACAATGACTTCTGCGGACAAGAGGATCAATTTCCACCCAAGATGACTCAGTATTTGCAAGGTT
Organism: Campylorhamphus procurvoides; assembly: GCA_013396655.1. NCBI lineage: Eukaryota > Metazoa > Chordata > Aves > Passeriformes > Dendrocolaptidae > Campylorhamphus > Campylorhamphus procurvoides. Next base: position 70,601 of record WBMV01001588.1, on the reverse strand, counting down.
TTCTGGCATTTCTCTGTTTACAAATGGAGACCACTTAAGCAAATTTTTAAGGCATGGGCATTTGTGAGCACAAACAGAAACTAATGAGAAGATATAAACACCAAAGTGTTAACCCTTGAGTGACCTCTGAAACAGCTGCACAGGGAGTATGGGGCTTTAAAAAAATGCTTTTTGTGGCACTTCAGTGGGTGATTTGATGAGTATTTTCAAAGATGAACAGCTCCTTGTGAGAGGGTGGCAGTGCACAATGCATGGACACATAAGTCCTTGATAAAAGTCAAGGCAGGAATCTGGAGAGGCTCAGGAAAACGGAGGTTCCTTGGCTGTGCTGTTGTGTTATCAGCTCCACGGCTGAGCAGGGAACAGCACTGTGTGTGGTGGAAGTTTTTAAAATGATTTTCATCAACTTGATTAAATACTTATTACATGAGTCAGCCATACGGGCTTTATTAAGCCAGTGAACACAGAGGAGCCTCCTCATCTGTTTATGAAATCCATCTGGAATCGCGGATGGCTCAGGAGAAGGAGGATGAATGCAGCTCAGTGTGACAGAAGCCCATTGCCCTCCCTGGAGCATGCCTGCACCAACACACACTGCACTCCTTGCCCTGCACTCAGGGAAAAAAGGGCTTTTATTTTTCTTTCTGCACATTCCTGGGCAAAGAACCAAGGCCTGCCATGACTTTGACAGTGAGATTTTTAAATATACCCTGTCGGGATGTGACACAAGCACCTTTTTCTAGTGGCAGGATATAACACAGCTTTAAAAAAAAAAAAGACTCAAGCTTTTGCACTGGAGGGAAGTGTACCTTGAAAGGAAAGGCTTAATGAACTTTAACCAGCCTTCCAAGATCTTTATTAGCTGCCCCTTTATCAAATTAAATTCACACTGTGCTAGGCAGCTTAAATACTGAAAGTTGATGTCATGTGCTAAGTGCCAAAGTAGGCTTTAATTGGCTGTTTAAATGAGAAAAGGGGTCCTGCTGTGCAGCACATGCACGTACACACACACAGAGCCAGGGGGGCCAGGACAGAGCCTGGCTTGGGCTATTCCCCTGGGAAAACACCAAAACAAGGTACCACTTTTCTCCTGAAGCAGCTGGAAAGGTTCTGCTCCGTGTAGGACTGAGCCTCTTCTCTACCACCAGGGTGGATAGCTGAAGGAAGAGTTGCATGAAGGTCCCTGAGCTCTGTCCCCAGGGTTGTGGGTGACATAAGGGGTCTTGTCCATGGCTGATGTGCTTCAAGGTAAGGGATGAGATGCTCCTTCCAGAAATGTCATCCCATGGAGCTACTCAGAGCTGGCTCTCCCTGAGCAGTGTTCCTGAGGAATGCCTGCTGATTAACCTGGCAGGGTTTTAATAAAGATTTTTTGTGTTGGTCACAGCTCGGTTTCGTCGATCACGAATTAGTCACAGATGTCAACAGGAGTAGCCAGAGCAGTAAAGGCCAGATGGAGACAAGAAGGTCACCTGTCCTGCGAAAGGATTTTGATCTTAAAAATACATTGTAGGGGCAGCAGTGGTGACTGCGGAGTAAAGATTACAGACAGCTCTGCCCCTAAAATGTGGGGTCCTTTCCCTTCCCAGCTGGAATCTCCGGCCTCCCAGGAGGAGCAGTTAGTCACACATGGAGAAATCCTACTGGGATTGCTTGCATGGGATCGTCCAAGGCGACCACTTGCATGACTAACAGCTCTACCCCTTTGTGAGAGGAATGAAAAATGAAGTGGCGGTGGCTGCTTTGTACTCCTGTGGCCCAGACAGAACAAGGGTGAAAGTGCTGCTGGAACTTGCTAAATTTGAACAGTTGTTTTCTGTTAACACATGGTCTTAAAAAATGTGATTTGAGAAGCTTGTTAGAGAGTTAGTGTTAACGTCTAGTCCCAGTTCAACAGGGCCCATCTGGGCAACAAGCCTCCCGAGCATCCTGCTCTCCCCACCCAGCTGCATCCTTCTGTCCCACTCATCCTCCTCATATCCCAGTGCTGGTGCTCCTCCGCCTTTGGTTTGATCTGCCATGGTGGCAAGTCCCAGTGCTGCCTGCAAACACCCTCCCTGCCCATCCGGACCCATGGGGCTGAGCAGCAATGGCAGTGAGTGCTCGGGTTGCTTTCCACAAGTCCCAGGATTGGGAAGCAATGGCACCTGAGACCCCTTGGCTGCTGCTCTGCTGCTCTCCCAAGCAGTGATGCTGGTGGGGGCTTTGCAGCAGCACCACAGCAGCATCAAGGCCCACAAATCTCTTTCTATCCCTCCTTAATTAAGCGTGCAAAAAGTAATAAGCTTCCACTGATAAAAAGCCTTGTGGCACATCTGTCCTTCGCCTTTCCTCTCCCTCTTCCTCTTCCCCTGCACTCACTTCCAGCTCTTTCCTGGTTTCCTCCCAGCCCTTCTTGTGTCCCCCTCCCTGAGTCTATCTTCTCCCTCTCTCTTTCCTACTCGCTTCCCCCATTAAGCTGGACACTTTGGGGAACTCCTGTCTCCTCTCTGCAACTTGCAGCTGATTTTATCTGCCCCCCGGGGATGGTTTTCATGAGCCAGCAGCCAGTGCGGAGGTGCAGAGGCTTCCGGCACTCACACGGACCTGCATTCCAGCATTAAAGATAATGGATACAATGGAAAATCAATGGAGAATGTGTAACTTTATCCCATTCATGGATTCATATTGCATTACACCATGGCCTTCAGATGCATAAAAGTGATATATGGCTGAACTTGGCAGGAGAAAAGAACACAGGAAACCAATATCTTTGGTGAGAATCACAGTCTAGGTATAACCTATATAGCAAATAGCCTTAAATATCTTTTGTTTTTCATTGAAATTTGCTTCAGAATTATTTTCTAGTAATATGCCAGAGTGTAAAAAATAAATCAAGGCTTTGTGCATATTACAGATGTCCCATGAGTGAGGTAAGAGAGAGAAAAGAAAACGACTGCTTGACTTTCCAACCTCAGCCATATGCCAAATCTGTCAGAAATACTGCTTTTTTGTATTATATCAGTGGAGGAAATTATTGCTGCTGTTATCTGCCCTTTGGTCGGGAGCATAGTCTGCACCTTGGCTGGTGTGCCTTTGTGGAGCAGCCACCTGCATTTTTTCGAGGAGTTCATCTAATTACAGGGTAGATGAGTCAGGCTGCATTTCCTATGGGCTGTCTTCAAGCATAGGAAGTTATTAATACTGATTAGCTGAAAAAGTCCAGGTCTTCTCCACGACGTTTCCTGGCTAATATTAGACACACCTTCTGTACTTTAAGGTGTGATGGCTGATAAGAACCAGTAGTACGGGGCCGGGGTTTTACAGCGGTGGGTGCAGCGTGGGACAGACTGTCCCAAGAGGGTTTTTTTTCTTACACCTCTGAATGAATTTGAGAAGACAGGCTTGGGATGGGAAAATAAAAGCAGCAGGCACAGCCGGGGATGTGCGAGTCCCTTAGGAAATGATGAGGGAGTGGCACGGTGCTGCCTCGAATTGGTGCCTGGCAGCAGAAGAGAGTCATTGGGAAACTTTCCCTTCACTAAAAAGAAATATCTCCCCAAAGGCGAGCTCAGAGTTCCTAGGAGATGTTGTTGCAAGCCCTAATCTCCTTGCTTTGAAAGAAGATTAAAAGAAACTTGGCTATTTAATGAGAATTAAGCAGTGGTAGCCAAGATCCAACAGCAGGCACAGCAGAGACCTGCCAGACTGGGGGTCCCTGTATGATGCCTGGGATAAGCAGGACTGGAGATGGAGAGGAGACCATAATAAATGGCCTCACTGAATAAAGGGAGGCTGCAAGGTCTATTTTCAGGTCTCTATCAACCTGCTGGGCTGTTTGCTGACCCCCTTTTCACCCTTTTCCTGCCTCCCCTGTGCTGATTGCCAGGGCCAGGAGCTCTTAGTAGAGTCCCAGAGCTTCACACTGGGGTTGTGGGGGCTCCCTGGATCTCCCATGTTAACCTAAGCTATGTGACTTGTCATCATTCCTTGTGAAGAGGTGGAAAAGGGGGTGTCCTGTGGTACAGTGGATGGATGGACAGGACCGTGGTGGTGTTGATGGTAATCTCAGTTTGTATCTGCCCTTTGGATAGGGAATATGGGGGTCCCATCTGCCTGAGCAGTGACTGTGGCTCAGAGACACTTGGTCTAACTCCAGAGAGGCAGCAAAGGGGTGGAAATACCAAGGGAGCACAGCTGGCCCCATTGGTGACAACGGGGACTTCACTGGTGTCACATGAAAGATTTCCAGATGATAAACCAGAAGGGAGAAAGAGGGACAGATGGACAGCGTTCTGGAGATTTGTCCAAGTCATGCAAAGGACAGTATGGAACACAGCCAGAAAATTCTTGAGCTATAAGTGATTATACCTTACAAAATAGGTTAAATAATAAAGTCCCAGAAACCAGGATTGGGAACCAGAAGGACAGAGATTAAATGCATAAAACATTCACAAACCAAATCTTATATCAGACGTCTTGCTGTTTTATCTCTTGATTTATTTCGCTTTTGCAAGCCACAGAAAAATGGTACGTGATGGTTTTTCCTTTTCAGTTCTCACTACTGAGTTTACAAAGCTTGCCAAATGTGAAGAACTTCACAGAAATCAAGAAGAAAAAGCTTCCTGGCTGGCTGGATTTTCCATTGCTTTCTCAGCTGTACCGTGGTGGCTCCTCTAATTTAATCTTCAGCCAGAGGGGACAACTGGGCACAGCATGGGCACATGGGATAGGAGAGTGGCTGGCACAGAGCACCACACTGCTCTGGAATTTAAGGAAAACTGATTTTAGGTGAAAGGAGGGGCTTCTCCTTGCTCCCTGGGTAAAGGAGGAATGTCTTTGCTGAGGGCCGTGGCATTGCATGGGCACAGCCTGGTGAAAGGGGGAAAAGCAGGCTGCAAAACCCTTCTTCCCAAGGTCCCTTCGTTTTATATTCTTAGTCAGAGTACATCATACCAGCAGGAAATTATGCTTCCTTTCTCCCTCACTTTCCTGGGTTAGATTTCAGCTCCTCCTGTGTAACACAGCTAGTACAGGTAAAGTTATTTTGCAGTATAAAGCCTGTGCTGCTCCAAATAATTAAACTAATGTTTATAACGTTATGCCCTGTAAAAGGGATAAGTATTATCCCCATTTTGCAAGTGTGAAAGTATGGTATGGTGTTGAAAGGAAATTATGTTGAACTTGCAGCACTGAATTCATGTAACTCATCCCACTTCTTGACTGTAGATCAGAGTTCATACAGTCAGGCTCTATAAATACCTGCCAACAAGTATATGTGTGATATAAAAACCTACCCTTGCCTCAAACTTTGACTCAGTCTAAATGTATCCTCCTCGTACCTGGTTTCATTATATTTGGTCTAAAAGCACAGATCTGAGTCACATGCAGAAACTTTGGGAAGATTGCCAGAAATAGGGTTTCTGCTGTTGGGGCTGCTGCCCAGTCCTAAGCCATGCTTTGCATGTCTCAGTTCCAGAGGAGATGGAAAATCAGAGCCACTTTGGCCAGAAGCTCATCCTGGGTTTGGATCCTCCTTTTATTTTTTCTTTTTTCCTTCTTTTTCCTTTACTCAAACAGTATGTGCAATTACTGCACTACCTTACAGTACAGAAAAGCAAGATTCAGGAGTTGGACTTCAGTGATCCTTGTGGGTCCCTTCCAGCTCAGGGTATCCTATGATTCTATGAAGATACTCCCATTTCTGATCACTGGCAGTGGGATGGATCTGCTTAATAATGTAAAATGACAGAAGTAGGAAAGAAAGGGGGTGGGGGGCAGAAATCAGTGAGAAGCTACTTCTAGGGAATCATTAAAAAACAGAGGATAGAGTTTCTTCATTAGTGAATAATTTTTACCCAGGAATATTTTAGTCCTAAAGCAGCTCCAGAGACTGTTGTGAGCTTATGGCATATGACTCGTATCTTGAAAGTTTACAGCAGATTGCAACAGACTGAGATGACATCTGGCCAGCTGAAGCTACATTCACTGTTATATTTCACAGGGAAAAATACACAGCCTAGTGGGAATCTTGTGCTGTTGGGTGGCAGTATGCAATATTATTAGAGATGGCAAGGATCTGTGCAGCCTTTGTATTTGAAATAAGAAATTTTAAGCAATTTGGAGCTTATGGGCTGGGCACTTCTTTGCTCGCTTTTGTATCACTTGGGTTTCTGTGTGTGCATATTTTTGCTAATGCAAAAATAGAGCCTCTTTTATTGCAACATTTCAAAGAATTTTCCAGCTTAAATGAGCCAATTTCCAAATCAAAAGGATAAACCCTGATGAAAAGTTGGCTTCTATATGTGAAATTGTTCATTGTCCACATTCCATTGGCTTTTGAAGGAAGAAAAAAAAAAAAGAAAGACTTATTTCTATAATGAAGATAATGAAGAGAACTCAAATTTTAAGGGGGTTGTAGCCATTCTCTAGCAGATAGTAAAATATTGTGTCAAAGTGAGGAGGGTGTTTTTTCCACCACTTCTGCTTGCCTTATTCTGCTTGCAGAATGCAATCAAAGACCCCAAGTGAGTAGGATGGAAATGCTCAGGAATGAAAAATAACTTTGATTTCCAAACCTGTGCTCATCTTTGAGGAGCTGCCAGGTATTGTGCTACTGGTGACTTTGTGAATGTGAGTGACATGTTACCAATCTTCTGGAGGCAGGACCATTACTCACACAGGGATGGCCCTTGTGGGCACATCCAGCTCCCATCACCCAGCCCTGGCTGCCCATGGTGGCTTTCCTGCTGTCCCAGCACAGCCACGGGGTCTGTCCTGTCCCCTGGGCCCAGCACCATAACCCTGCTGAGGGGCCACTGGTGTTTGGGCTCCCCAGCAAGGAGCAGGGTGGTGGCACTGCTGCTGGGGAGGATGAGGTTGTGTCACCAGTGGTTAAAGGTGTCCCAGGAGAAGGAACACTCCCCCTCCCCAGCCTTGTACCTGCTGGAAGACCCGAAGTGTCCTTCATCCCAGCATGTGACCTCATGGTCCACCTCTCATCCTGTGCTTTGTGCCAGAAACTGAGACTTTGGAGAATGCTGGCTCCAGGGCACTGATTCTCTATGACTGGCAAAGGGGATATCTCTATTTCCTCACTCCTTCCCACAGACTGAGCCCAGGACTGTGGCCCTGGTCATGGTGGGAAGGCATGGAGAAGGGCAGTTCATCCCTGAGGATGTCACTGATGTAGGACCAGGTAACACAGAGTCCTGCCTTAATAGGGGAAAGAGAGTTTTAGCCCCCAGGGAAGTGGTCTGGGACATTGTGGGGTGTCTGGAATGAAGTATGAAATGTCTGAGTGCCAGCAGCCCCACAGGGTGACACACAGCATGGCAGGAGTTAATCTGTATGGTGAAGGTGTTCAGGTCCCTTCTCTTCTCCCAGGAAATTGAGATTTGGTTATCAGGACAGATTTCACTTTTCCAAATAAGGCTGAGAGCTTTTCAAAGTATTTCAAGGGCAGATAATCTCTCTCCAGGTCTTAACACTGATTCATCCCAACCTGGGCCAGGGTGACTTATATTTTGTAAAACGGAACCAGGAAAATTATTTAAGGAGTCTTAATTCTAAAGTGCTCATCTGCCTTTGCACTGATTTTATATTTTTTTTGTGGTATGGAAAAGGCCAGCCGTGGCAGGAATGGGGAGAGCCCTGAGAACCCACAATGCTTTTATAGGGTCATATGTTCCTTGCCAGGTTCCCAAAAACAAGAGTGAAGTGGCCAAGTTCAGGTAAACAGTGCTTGAGTTGTGTCCCAAAGGAGGAAATGACATGGAAGATTTTCAAGCAAGGTGCTCCATGGGAAAAACTGGCTCTAACCCAGAAAATCCTTAACTCATGGCAGGGGACTGGAACTAGGTGAGCTTGAGCTTTAAGGTCCCTTCTGACCCGCACCATTCTAGGATCAATTAATTTTTTTCCTCCTTTCTGGGTTAAACAGCCTACATTTGACTCAAGCTTATGTTGTGTTTGCTTAAAAGAGTGCTGTTCCCTAAACCCACCCAAGCTCCATCCCTTTCACCTGAAGAGATGACAAGATACAAACCAAGCTACCCCTGCCCTCTAGGGATTGCTCTAATGATTAAGGACCCCCACCAAAACATGTGTGCAGAGCTGCTCATGTGGATTTGCTTGGCTTGCCTGTCTAGCCCCTGCTTTCTCAGTATGGTCTTTTTCTGATTAAACACTAGTCAGACACTTGTACATTATATAAAAAAGCTTCATCATTGACACCTTTATAGTGGGTTTTGTTGGGGTTTTCCTTTCCAAAAAACAGACTCAAACTTTGAATCAAACTCAGTCTTATCTCAGATCATGCTGCATTATGGGAACTAACATCCTATGAAGCACTGTGGACTTTCTGAGTAATTTAAGCTCACCTATCTGCTATGTTTTTTACTTTATGTGGAAGGAAATGTGGTGGTTGCTGGTCCTCCCATCCCCCTGACACAGCCAGATAAATTTTTCCCATTATGCCCTTTCCCCGTGCATAAGTTTGGCACAAAGAGTAGTGGCAGCTGGAATGGAGGATAAGAGACTGCCCTGTACAGTCACTTCTCAACATAGAATACATCCATCTCTTCCAACAGTCATCCTGCTGTCAGGACTGACCACCAGAAGGTCAGTGAAGAGGTTATTTATTTAGTCTAAAAATAGATTGATGTAAGCTGCAAAAGCCTAAAAATACAGTCTAAAAAAAAGACTGATGTCTTTTTTAATATTCCTTCAGTTATATATTGCTGGATGATGATGAAGAAGATGCTGATGCAACAAATTAATTCCTGATTCTGCAGCTGCTTTTGGGAAGCTGAAAAGTTTCCTGACTAAGGTGACAGAAGGGTCACAGAGGATGGTGAAGTCAGCCTTCTTGATGTGGGAGCTGGGCCAGCTAGAAAATTTGTCTAAACAAAGACATTTTAATAACTTTTCTGTACCTATCAGTAACTCAGAGAAGTGTGAATGAGAGAGGGTTTTTTTTTCCCCTCAAATAATCCAAAATTGCAGTTGAAGGGGAAGGCTCTTCAAAGGTCTTTCTGCTTAGTTCAACATTACAGTCTAAAAGGGTGACTGGGAAGGATGAAGACAGATGAATTTGTAACCATGGACCTGAGTAGTCAAGTCTTGATGCTGCTGCAAGATTTACTGCCAGACTGGGGAGGGGGAAAAAAGATGGATTATCTAGACTTTGTACACTTTTCCACTAGCCTAAGCTGGCCTGGGAAGAGTCAAAACCTGAAGTGGAGAGAAAGGAGATGCTCTCCTTGAAAGGGTAAAGTGGAGGAAATGTGTGTTCTTGGCACAGTGGGGCCTTCCAGGATGCATTGGCAATGGATCTACTTATAAATTCATGAGTGGGCTTTGGCATTCAGTATCAGCAAATGAAAAAAGCCACTCCAAATGGCTGTGGAAAGGGTTTACAGAACTTGTCTTGCTCTTTGCACCTGCCTATTAGAAGTAGCAGAGGCTTTTACAGAGGAATATGTAAGTAGGGCAGTAGTGGTAGAGCAGTAGTGCAAGTACATCAATATGCAAGTAGAGCTTTAGTGCTGCTGAGAGGAGGTATTTATGACTTGAAATATTGTTCAATCCTGGTAAAGCAGGAAAAATTGAACTGGCATACAGAGGAGGAAAAATAGTTCTCTTACAGTCTTTCACTTTGCAATTAAAATAAATAAATAAGCCCGGATGCAGAAAAAAGTCCTTTAACCAAACAAGATAATCCAGAAGAGAATTTCAGAAATGCCCAATACAAGCTTCTCCCCCAACACAGCCTAGAGGAGGTGGCACAAAGCAGATGTGGCTCATGGAAGTCTAGGTCCTTACAGTCAAAGAGCAGGAGATGAGATATGCTGGGAGTTGTTGGGATCATGGACAGTGGATGTAGGCATGTGGAAACAGGTAGAGAGCAAGGCATCCAAACGTGAGTCTTTGATTGGTGTTGGTGATGCAGGAATCCCTCCAGAAAGACCTTGGACAGGGATTAAAAACTGAATCTCTGGGGTGTGAGCCCGAAGACTGATTAGCCAAAGCAGCGAAGGAGTTACTGACCACTCAGAATTTCATGAGAGCAGAGTGAGGAAAGATGTTCACAGCAATTTGGTAGAAATTCCCTTTTTCCCTTTTGAATGTGTNNNAGGGTGGGGGGGGGGGGGGGGGGGGGGGGCGGGGGGAACAGGTACATGCACCTCATTTGCCGTGTGTGACTCCTTTTGCCTTCAGGGACAGAAACAATCACAACTCCTTCCTGTGATAGGTTTTCAAGAGAGGAAAAGGGCAACATGGTTGAGACCTGCACAGAAGTTCAGGGAATATGGGCTTTTGTGGATCATCTACTGATCATTTCTGATAGACAGCAGGATATTACAGAACCAGGAATGACTGGAAAAATGGCTTTCAGAGATGTGTGTATGGAGGGACAAAGGTCTGAAGAAAAGGCAAATAAGTTCTCAAAATTGGCCTTGGACTTCTGCTGGCACAGGCAGCCCCTCTAAATGGGGGGAAACAACAGTGTAAGAATTTCTGAAAAGGAATCAGAATCTCTTTTCCAGCTTTCAAGGAGGTGCCAGTGCTAAACCTGATCCAGGTAGTGGCAGAAAAAGGCTCATTAAGCAACCACTCCTCCATTTAGGAGGAACAGGAGGAGAGTCTTTATGTACTGCTGAGAAAGTGGATTAACTAAGCATAATTAAACCTGCAGTCACAGAATGATAGAATTTGGGTTCGAAGGGGCCTTAAAGGTCATCTAATTTCTACATCCCTCCTCCCCTCCATGGGCAGGGACACCTTGGATAAAGGTCACTCAAGCCATGACCTGCATCCAGTTCTTACTGTGAAATAAGATGACAGCTCCACTTTCGGAGTGAATGCCAGAAAGTTAAATGCAATCATTTTAAAAGATGGCTATTACTTGCACAAAGAGGTGGTTTTCAGAACGGTGTAGTGGATTCAGATGGGCTTTTCTTATTAGATCCGGAAAAATAGCAGTGGGTACAAAAGGCAGGGAGATAAGAGCCCTGCCTTAGAGCAAGACAAGGCTTGTCCTCATTTAAAGAGATGGCTTTCAGCTTGAAAATGCACCATCCACTACTAAAGAGGCTCTGTGTGGTGTGTGTCATTTGTCCTGTGTGCTGTATCTTGCCAATATCCTGACACATGCTGAAGTCTTTGAAGGGGAACTCATAAACCCTTTATAAGTGGTTTGTGATAAGCTCAAGGCAGCCCAGCTGAAACAAAAAGAAATGTGAGGAGACCTGAAAAGAAATCATTTACCTTTCACACATTGTGGGGGGGAACACCGGGGATGGAAGAGACCTACTCAAGGCATAACCACAGCATGGAAACAATTGGGTAAAAAATGCCCAAGAATAAAATTAAATTGGAAACTGGAAGGAGTTCTGTCCTGGATATGTTTTTATAAGAGAAGTGAGAGTTTATGAAAGAGACAACAGATTCCAAAGAAGGAATGAATATTCCTCGGGGAATACTTTGAAAAGACAGATGGAACAAAAACAAGCAGGAAAATTAAAAATCCCCCAGGAGGTTTGTATAGGAGAGAGCTCAGACCGAGCTCATGGTGTGAAAACATCATGACATAAAGTAGTGGCTCCTGATTATGGTTGTGCCATTTGTAACCTGGTCATGGTCCTTTTCTCTGTTTGGTGTGGACCCAGCAAGAGGCAGGAGAAGATGGGAAGAGCATGCTGTTCCCCTCCCAAAGAGTGTGGACTCAGGTTAGTGGTGGTGTCACTGCTGTCTTCCCTTCTCCAGTGAAACAGCTCCTTTATTTAGTGGCAGCCAAAAAAACCCAGAGCAGAACACAGGACAAGTGGTTAAAAACCGAGTTGTGAGGCCAGAGGGATATTGAGACATTCCCAGGACATTTCTGTTTCCTATATTAAAGAGGCTGATGCTATTTGATAGGGCAGAGTGGGCAAGAACAGCGAGGGATAAAGCAAACACAAGGCACATCCTGAAAAAGGGCAAACAAAAGGTTTGGGGCAGCGTGGTGGTGAGCAAAGCAGCAACCTCCTGCTGTTTGATCTCACCATGTCCTGGCACACAGGGATCAGTTTGCATTTCCTAAAAATAAACAGAATGGCAGTGAAGTGGCATCTGACTGCAGCTCAGCACTTGTATCCTCCTCCTGGAAACACACTGAACCCGTCCAGGGCGAGGGAGGTGACAAGACACCCACATTTACATGCACTGGCAGTTACAGCTTTCCAATGTTTATTATAAAAACAAATTATATGCTACAGAATTGTCCTGTAACTGCACCAAAAGCAAACTGCATTTGCTCCCAGCTCCCCTCCAAAGACCTTAAAAATCCATCACCTCTTGTGTGCACAACGTGCCCCTTACATTACAAAAAGGGTGCTAGAATAATGGTTTCTTTTATGGCACAACAGGTTCCCAGCTGTAAAGCAGGGACATGAATTTCAGATATGCCCAACAGCCTGGAATTTTTTTGGTTTCACTATTCCTGCTCTCTCCTTCTTTGAACAATCACTTCTCTTGATCCTTTTCTGTACTTCTTTGTTGCATTTCAGCTTTTGATACCGGAGGACAAATTTTACGTAAAAAGTGAATTTTGAAGATTCTCGGAATATTTTGAATTTCTTTACCCTAAAATTCACGGGGGCCAATTCATGTCCTCAGTCCATGTCAGGTTTAAGGGAACCTTCTGTAATCTGAGTAACTCCCAGGAAGTATTTTTCCACCTTCACCCAGAAGTTTGGCACTGAGCATGTGAGGGAAATCTTTAGTTTCTTGGTAAATTTGGGATTAGACTACACTGAGTCTTCACCAATGTGTTTCCGGGGTGTGGGAAGGATTATAACCTTAAGAAATTATGCAACATTAAAAAATATGTGCTAAAAGTTTAAGTTGATCACAGGCTTGTATCTGATTTTAGAAACCAATAGAGCACGTAGTATAAACTAGTAACCTTATTTCATAGCCTAGTCCTGAATGTCAAAACACAGAATAATGGTGTAGCTTTTTTTCATTTGTTCCCAGAAATTAGATTTTACTGATAATCCAATAGTCCAGCGCTCATTAGTATAAATTACTGCTTCACCTTAGAAACCGCTGTGACTCTCAAGGTTCATACATCTTAAGAATTGCACTTAAAGAGCTGTTAAAGAGCTGTAAACCTTAATGCAGTCACCATAGCCCTCAAGTCAGCGGTCTGGAGAAGAGGAATTGGAGCACATTTCATGAGAGTTTGTCACTAACTAAAACCCCAGAATATCTTAAAACATCAGAGGGCAGTTTTTCAGCAGGGTGTGACTCCCACTGGCTGCCCGGCCAGCCTCAGGAAAGAATGTGTGTTTTGATTTGGTTTTTAAATGCCTACTAGGTTTAGCTGCCCAATGCTCTTCTAGTCCGCAAGAAAGTTCTCCGCTTACTTGAAAGCTGACATGGAGCAAAAGCTAAAATGAACTGCATTGAACTTTTTCCATGGCATCAGACTTTTCCCTCCTCTCTCAAAACTGGTAACCCTGGATGGAACAGTGGAATCTGGGGGTGGGTTTTTTTCCCCATCATCCCAGAGCGGGATGCAGGTTTCCCATGGCTTTTCTTAGGTCAGCACCTAAGGGCTCAGACCACCTGCACAGCACCTGCAGGCTAATTATTCAAGGTAATTAGCCCGGGGATCTCTACTTGCTGTCAGCTTCCTCCCTCATTCATTTCAAGCGCTGAGCTGTCACAGGGGGACTGTGACAAGCATTCTTCATGAATGTGAGGGCCTCTTGTTTCCTCGGGAGCTATGCTGGAGGATTTACCCACGCCTCAGCTGCTGGTGTTCCCAAGATGGACAGAAGGCTTAGGAATACCACCAGCAGCTACAGACGATGTATCTCAGATAACACCAAAGTGCAGATATTCTGAATAGACCCTTGATTTCTGCTGTGTCCTGCAGGACAACCCCTAATTTCAGTCGGTTCCCACCTGTGGCACCATTCACACTCATGGGGCATGAATGCATCGCAATGGGGGTAGAGGGAGCAGAGGACTTTGTTGTGTGAGGATCAGCAAAGATGGGGCACTGATGGCCCTGAGACCTTGGTGAGCTGCAGAGAAGTGTGGCAGAACATGCTCCCAGTGCAGGTTTAGTCCATCTCTCCTCCTCCTGCAGGAGGAACAGCCAGCCCAGAGGATGGCACACAGCAGCAGTGCCTGGCAGGGTGCTAACCTCCCACAAAATAATGGACTTTCTCATGGGGCAGGTTGAAAATCCCATGTCTTTCCCTGTGGCACTTTTGCTTCCACTTGGACTCTCTCTTGAGCTCTTGCCTGGGGAAGCTCTCACAGTCCCCTGGCTGTGTCAGGGGACAAGTTTTAACCCTTTCAAATACAGTGTGTGATAAAACCTGAAATCAGGTTAAATAAAAAAAATAAATACACATATTTATAAATAAATAAACCCCCATGATCACCTGATCCAACCAGGGGGACACAGCCCTCTCATGAGACCTGGGCTGGCTCAGGGGATGCTCAGCCTGTGTCCATCCCCATGATGGGGATTGCCCCTTGTTGGGAGCCCTGCTATGGATGGAGCCTTTGTTTTTCCAGCACAAGAGGCCAACAGTCCTCATGGTGTGGTTTGGTAATTGCTGGGAAGAATTGCTTCCCTGAGCTGCAAGGGGAAAAGCAGCACCCAGATGTGTCCTCTGACATGGTCTGGAGGTTCTGGCTCAGGATGTTGGGGTCTTCACACAGAGGAGCTGGAAGATGCTTTGCTGTGTCACTTAGAAGTGGTTTGTGCATCAGGGTTTGGGAACATCAAATGACCCCATTTTTCTGGCTTTCCAGCTTGTATCCAGCCACCCCACCACAGCTCTTGGAAGGGAAGGCATGCCATGGCAGTTTCCTGTCAAGAAGCAGAGCTCCAGGGTTTTTCTGCAGTGGCACCATATGATGCTTTTTCTTTTTTGCAAGAAAAAGAAATGTTTAGAAACAAGCCCAAGCCACAGATTTCAGAGCAGGATGCAGATTTTTATTTTTTTAAAATACCCTAAAGTTGGGAAGTGCTTGCCCTAAAACAACAGCTGGAGTGTGTTCAGCTTTCTAAAATAACCATGCCCAAAATCCAGACTCTGACCCCACCCTTCAAGCTCATGCCTCTTTCTTTAGCAAAAGTGGAAATAAAAATTAAATCTCACTTTATCTGAAATTTTCACTTCAGAACACTCTTTATTTTTAAGTTTTGCTTTCTTAATAATTCGTGGCTGCTACAAAATGGGTCTTTTGACCTGCAGGTTTCCAAGCTTTGTCCTTCAGGGGTTAAGGAAAGGAGGCCTGAGAGAAACTGCCACTAATTAACTGTGACAGCTGAAATCCTTGAAATTGTTATTGAACTTGGAACCTTGTGTGCTATTGTTCTTCGCTCCTCTGCTGGAGTCTTGCATGATGGTGGTTTGGATGGAAACATTTTTGGGCAGGTCCTTGGAAAAACAATGGGAAAAAGCCCTTTTAAACAACTCTGTGAAAGCCAGCAATGGCAATACTGACCAGAAATTACAGATTTAATTTACAGATTTAATTTCATGCATCTGGAATTGAAGGGGAGTTTCCCTCCAGGTTGATGGCAAAAGTCCACCTGTCCATCAGTGCTCAGGGACGTGGCAACCAAAATCTTTCCAGGCAAAAGGACTGATGGTGCAGTACAGGTGACAAATGAGGGTTGAAAATAAATTTGGGGAAACCACCTTGTTGTTTGCAGCTTACCAACCAGCTGCTGCTTCAAATTGTGAAAGCATCAAGGTGTCTTGACATACTTCTCAAGGTATCAAAAGTATCTTGAGATGCTTTCCCACCACTCTTTCTGGTACCTGTAGTGAGCACAGCTGGTCACCTGTAATTGTTCTGAAGATGGCACATAGAGAGAAAGAGAAGAGGAAATGGGTCAAACCTGTATTTTCTCTGGTTCTTGGCCACTGGTGAGAAATACTGGTTTGGTTGGGTGTTTGTTCCCTGACTGCATACAGTGAGGCAGCCTAGAAAACTGCCCTGCCACATGAAATCAGCTTTGCTAAGGGGTACAGCTCATGATCCCTCGACAGACACTGTCTTTGTGGAATATTTTGGAGCAAAGCGGACTTTTGGCCATGGCTCAATATTTTTCTTCTGGGCAATTATGGTTTTCTGGCCTTTCCAAAAAAGAATACCATATCCATGTGTGTACTTGTGTCACCCACTCCTTGTTTTAATTAAAATGATCACTGGATTCATATGACTCTGAGCAGAAATGTGGGACAATGTCCACAAGCTGCCCTCTGGCTTACATAGGATTGTTTTCTCTTACCACAGAGTAGTATCTCATGAACCAAGCAGGATGTACCTGCCAAGAGTGTTTTATGCTGCTGAAAACACTTCTTTTTGGGTAACCTCAAAATGCTCCTGTTGGGAACCTTGAAGTCTGCTGTGCTTTAGAGAAATTATCCCCAGGCCTGCCCGGCTGCTGCACAATGCCATGTCCTGTTCCCTATTGAGCAGCACTCTGGTCTCCAGTTTAAATGTATGCCCAGGTATGGGATAGGCAGAAATTACTTCCCTTCCTCATTATTCAGTCTTGTATTGGCCACTGCAAAAGGCACAGCTCAGCTACAGAGAGCTCTGGAGTCCCAGCTGACCCCAGATGAACCTCGTCATAAAATTATAATGAAAACAATACAGGAATATGAATCCTGTAAATCACTGACCTCTTCTGAAAGCAAACTGGATCTCTTTTAACATTTTTAAGATTCACTTAACGCTGTCTTTATGGCCAGCTTGTATGTCATAATGGTATGGCCAGGTCTTCAGCTGATATAAATCCCAGAGGTTCCACTAAAACTGTCTTTCCACTTCTGATTTACAGTTGCCTGAGTGAAACAGTCCCTGTGCTATTTCTATTCAGATAAGGAACTCACGAAAGTTGTTATCAGACCATATAATACTCTAATTTCTCTGAGTTTCCAGGCAGATTAGAAAGCAGATCTTTGGAAGCCTCTTGAATTGGACTGATGCTCTTTGACTTTTAAATATCTTCTGATTTGCCATTGCGATTGCACTTGCAAATTTATCAGGGCCTTAATGTTATTTCAGCATGCCTGAATAGCTGATTTTATTTGCTTGCTTTGTGATTAAAACTAATGGGAGCAGACCACAACTTCATGCTGTGTTTCCATATAGCAGAGCAATTACAGAACAGCCTTTGAAAATATATTTGCAATGCATTTTCTTAATGAGGTTTTTACTAGGGGATATGCCCACTTTTTTTGCATGTACACTGACTTTCCATGTGTTTAGAGCAATCAGGGGGTTTGAGTATCCTGTAAAGCCCAGCAAGAACACTTGTCAAAATATCACTTCTGCTCTTCGAGGTTAAGAAATAATTTATTTCTTGACATTTGCTAGCTTCTTCTTATTTTGATATCCCTGTCTAGTATTTGATATGGACGTGTGTGTAACTGACAAATTAAATTTCAGGATAAACCTAACAAAAGCATTCCTGGCAGTTTACAGCTCCGGTTGTGATCATGTGTCTGGACATGAGAGGAGCAGCAAGAGTGGACAAGGCAGCAAACAGAGAAAAAACCAAGGGACCTGACCTGCTGCCAGAGGTGTACTTAGAGCCCATCCTTCAGAGAATAGCACAGAGAGGGGGAAAGAATATGGGTGAGCAGTTGTTTGCAAGAGGACCTGGTGTTGGCTCCACATGTTATTTGATGCCTGCTCTTCCCAGAGAAACTAGATTTGGTTCATAAAGAGGATTTGAGTTCATAAAGAGATTCTGATTATGGAGTTAAAAATAAAGCTATTCTCTTCTCTTAATGGAAACAGATAGTGAGAGACCCCTAAAACCACTGAACTGCTGGAAGACAGCACTGCAAGGACCTGCCACCTCAGCAGCAGAGAGCAGCTGAGTAATTTGCAATGACTTCACCCCTGTTCTCTTGGACCTCTTTTGTAACAGCAGAATGGCCAAAGGGATGCTGAGGAAAACCAGCCTCTTCCCTCTGTGCACAGCTCCTGCCTGGTGCATCAGGGAGCACCATCCCGAATCGGGAGGTGAGCCAGTGACTGCTGAGCCTGCTGAGCTATTACAGACCCCCTCGTGCAAGACGTGCCTGGCCAGGATCACTCAGGACATGTGTCCCACCACCACACCAGCCAGGTTATAAATCCTTGCACAGACTGGACATCAAGATGTCTGAGCCTGTGGAAAAGGAGCATCAGCCCTTTGGTCCAGGGTTGTTGATAATGGCTAGAAATGTTCATTTTAGAAAATGAGGTAAGTGTAATGTTACTAGAAGGTGGAAAGCTTCCAAGCCTGATTCTGCCTCAAGCCCCTGCTGCTCTTAGGCTTGAGACCAGACTTTAGGGGCAAGCTTTACCCTGCAGCAAATATTTACTGTGACATCGTAGTCCCTCAAGGAAAAGGAGGGTTTATGATGGAAATGATGATGGAGTATCAAGTGCAACAGTGCTTCATGAGCAGCACAGCTACAACAACAACAACCACCAAACCAGGAAATGGGAAAAAGGTCTTCTCCATCCAGATGGGGAGAAAGGCAGTATAACCCTGCTGTACGTAACACCAGAGACTTTCCAAAGCCTGCTCCAAATCTTTTAATCCCTTCAGTCCTTAACGATTCGAAATTACATCATCATTTCCTCCATTTCAGACAGAAGTTTGCCCCTTCTGCCTCTTAGCTGTGGTGCAGCCTAATAGGACTCATACTTCTTCATCCTAAATGGAAAAATGTATGTCAAGGCAAAACAAAGCACAGTTTCTAGACCTCCACAGGGGGTGGGGGCGGGGGGTGTCTCATAAATCTGTGTGTGATTAAAGGCAGCTGCAGATTGACATGGACAGTTTGAGCTTGTCAGTCCTCTGTGTGATGGATGTCTCTTGGAGCAAGCCAGCAGTGGCAAGCTCAAGACAATGAATTTCCTGCACTTCCTAATCTTATTGCCGAGGACTGGGAAATGCATGCCTAATCAGCCCTGGATTGGTAAAGGCCCTAAACCAAACCCCAGCACAAGCAGCATTAGTTTTCAGCCTGGCCATTTATTCTCAAATCTTTCAACCTCCTGTTTCAATAGCAGTGAACGTGGAGAAGTACAATGAATTCCTTTCTGGTAACCTGAGAATATCAGCTAATGGAAAAAACAAAAAGTGCTCTGCAACTATATAAAAGGTTCAGGGATTTTTCCCTCCTGTCCCCAACTGGCTGATGTTAACATTTTTCTAATGTCCTTGAGATTACAGCAAACAGTTTGCAGGGGAAAAAGAAAAACAAACTCCACAAACAGCTTGAACCACATCCTCAGCTGGCACAAGCTGATGCAGCTCTCCTTTTTATGCCAGCCGAGAAGCCAGGGTGCTGCTGCTCTTATTTCAGCTTCACAACAGAGTTACCATCATAAAAGTAAGATACTGAGATGAGTTTTGCGCCAAGTGACATCATGAATTAGTGGGGAGCATGAAACGTGTTGGCAGAGCTAAATGGGGTGCTGAGCACAGAGTCCATTTGGCACCAGCAGTCAGACCCCAGGATCCATGGAGATGCATCCAAGGACACAGTTTTGCATTTTGTCTCCTATTTTTATGAAAGTCAAACTGGTCTGTGTGTTTAGAAATGGAGGAAGGAAAAATAATGATGAAAACACACATCTGTATCATGGTGACATACCTAATTATTTAGCATGTTTCACTAAAAAAATTAAGTGACTTAAGAGTCTTCTTGCTGTCTGTGAAGTCCTACTCATGCTGGTATTTCTAAACAATTAGTTCCCCACTGATGTTAGAGACAAGTAACAGGTACACAAGGAAAGCAAAAAGATGTAGCTGATGGAAATGATCATGTTAGACCTCCAGGGTCAGCCCAGCTCTAGTGTTCAGGTATTCAAGTTTTGGCTTAGACATGAGCAGTTCAGATGTTTTCAGTCCCCTGTGGACACTTGAGCACCTGAAAATTAGGATAAAATGCAAGCTGTCCCTAATGAGCAGTGAATGTCATGGCTGAAAGCTATCTCGGGACATCATCTTTCACTCCTGATGGAGAAATCTTCCATCTGGGCAGATTTGACCAGCTCTTGGCAACTTGGAGCCTTCACTGCAGCATAAATAAGACAACATCTGGCTTGCACTCATCTTTTGCCTTTGGGAAAGTCATAAGACAACTCACCTTGCTCTGTACCCTCCACAGGATAATTCCATATCAAAGGTGTCTTAATAGGGGAATGATTTGCTTTGGTTTTTAAAAGCAGTGTATTAATATTTGAATAGAATAGAATAGAATAGAATAGAATAGAATAGAATAGAATAGAATAGAATAGAATAGACATTTTGGAAGAAAGGTACCTACAACGATTGTCTGGTCCAACTGTCTGACCACTTCAAGGCTGACCAAAAGTCACAGCACATTGTTAAGGGCATTGTCCAAATGCTTCTTAAACAGTGACAGATTTGGGGCATCAAGCACTTCTGTAAGAACTCTGTTCCAGTGTCTGATCACTCTCTTGCCAAATAAATGTTCCCTAATATCAAGTCTAAACCTCTCCTGGCACAGCTTTGAACCATTTCCACATGTCCTGTCATTGGATACCAGAGAGATGAATCAATATTTGTTACAGAATGACAAATCTTCGAAAGGTTTGGGTTGGAAAGGACCATCTTGTTCCACCCCCCTGTCATGGGCAGGGACACCTTCCACTAAATCAGGTTGCTCAGAGCCCCATCCAGCCTGGCCTTGGACACTTCAAGGATGGGGCAGCCACAGCTTCTCTGGGCAACCTGTGCCAGGGCCTCATCGCTCTCTGAGAAAAGAATTTCTTTCTAACATCCAGTCTAGATCTCTTCTGTTCTGGTTAAAAACCTTTCCCCTTCAGCCTGTCACTATCTGCCTGTGTAAAAAGCCACATTTTGTCAAATGCTTTTGTCCTTCTTGTCTGTAATTTCAGGGAAGCCATAAAGCTTAGATTGATAATGCAACACATTAAATTACATGGGAAAAGCCACAAAGCAAAGTTAGTTACTTTTTTCCTTGATAATTCATGAGGAAACATATGGACCTACAAATGGGATGTACAAAGCAAGGAGTTTGTTAAGCTGGACACTGCATAGACTGGTTAATAGGAGAACCTCAGATATGGCTGCAGCAGTAATCTCCCCTCTGATCTGACAATATGACAATTTGATAAAACCCTGAGGCTGGTGTCAGAGAAGGACCTTCTTCCATATACCATTCCCAGTTCAGATTGTGCTCCTTTGGTGATACTGGTAGTGTCTAAGAGCATCTGGAAGGGAGAGGTGGCACCTAATCTGAGGTGTGAGTTTAGGTGTCCAGGGAACTTTGCTGCTCAGCACTTGGGATCCTACACAATTGCAGGGTGTGAAGTTTATGAACAGGACTTTGGGGATCTCAAGTTTGAATTTTGATACAACTACAACTGCCACATCTCTCAAAGGAATTGTAAGTATCTATATTTTGTCTGGGAGAAGAGATATTTGGAGAACTGCAAGTCTGAGGCTTAAAATGTGCAGATATCCCAAGTTACTAGGGACCTGTTGATGCTAATAAAAGCTAAAACAGAAGGGCCTATTGAAGTCAGGAGGACTCTAATGTGCTCGTAAAGACCCTCTGGAAAAGCTGACTCCAGAGTTCAGTATCTGCTCACTGGAAGACCTCACAGTTTGTGTCTGGGGGACTGAAAATCGCTGCATGGAATTTGGGAGCCATCTTTTCAGAGGTGAATTTTGAAGAAAAAATCAAAAACCTAAGGAAGTTGAAGCCATTGCTATTTTGTATAAAGTGGGTACTAATTGCTTTCTGGGTGCTCTCCCTGTATTTTAACAAAACTGCAGTACCTATTCCAAATGACTAGTATAAAAAACTTTGCTTGGCAAAAGAATCAGGCAGCAACTTGTTTCAGAATTTTAAAAATGAGATTAATGAGGAAGAAGGTGTTGGAAAAGGGAGCCAGAGACAATGGGGATTGATGTATTTTGTAGAACAGGCATTCTTGTAGCACTGATCAAGCTTTCCTGCATTGAATTTATTTTTGCATTGTTCACCTGGAAAGAAAAAAAATCCTTAAGTTCCTGCAGTTCATTGGAAAATGCTGGTCTCAAAGAGATATGTTTGCTATTTTCACATGGGAATGGTTACTACTTGGCATCTATTCTCAGTTCAGAATACACTGAGTCAAATTCATCTGTGTTGTGCCTTCTTACATTGCGGGATTTCCAGTCAGGATGCATTTGGCCCAGTGTGCTCTGCCTGTTTTGGCTTCAATACATTATGAGATTGTTAGTTCCATATCCCCTGAAGGATTATATTCTTCCTTGGGCACAGAGCCCATACAAGTCTCTGTGTTCCACTAAACTAGACTATAAAGAATAGGTGCAAACCCTGCACAGGAACTTCACTCATCATGTCAATACCTTTTTGAGTTGCCCTTCGAAAGAATATATTTAATGATGGGTTTGGTGTGCTCTTCCCAGTCATAAAAGCTATGAGGATTGATTTCTTCCACACAGCTACCCTTAATTTGGGGAATAAAATGCTGCCAACCCCTTCAGCACATTGCCCATGGTAGAAGTGCCCATTAACCAGTGTGGTTACACCACCTGCACTGTTCTGCTGTCTGGGAAACATCCTGCACATCTGCACCCCCTGCTCCTGTTGGGAATCCTCCAAAGCAAACTCCTACATTCCCCTTTCCAGGTGCCACACACTCCTTGTTCCTGAGCTGCACAGAGCTCAGACAGTGCCACTTAGGGACAGATGGGCAGAGCTGAGGAAGTTGGGGAGTTTTGGGTAATGTGATGTGGGTCTCGTGGTAGGTCCAAACATCACCTCCATTGCCATGAGCATCAACACTACAAGGAGATACAGTCCTTGCCAAGGAGGAGAAGAGGATCAGGACACAGGGCCAGGGCTCTGTGTCTTACACTTGGTGTGCAGGACTGGTCTGAGCTCAGCCTACAGGTTACAGCCCAGAAAGCCTGAAATGACCCTCTATGCTGAACTTCCCCAAAGTGTCCTCCAGTCATGAAAGTCTGGAATGGCTCTGTGCATCGAACAGGCAGGAAAGAAGTATCAGGTAAGAGCTTTGCTTTGTGTTCTGCTGCTGTTTGATGAGAAGTCTTCATTGGGAACAAACAGGAAGCCTGCTGTGACTGCAGTTCTAGGCTGGGATGCAGGAGGAGTGTATGAGGTCTCTCCAGGCATAGTTTACCTACAGCCTTGAGTAAATCACTCATTTCTCCTCTGCAGGAAGGGTTTATAGACCTGTCTTTTTTCTGTCTTATCCTGATAGACTCGAAGGTGCTTTGTCAAGGCCATGGTTTGGAAAGTGCTAAGCAAATTTGGCCAAGGCTCATCAGTGCTCCTGTAGCACAAGGCAGGAAGAGCAGCAAAATATAATGAGATTCTTTCTCAGGAAGGAGGGAGGGAAGGAGAGAGAACCTCATTAGTGCTGCATGCTGCTGTAGTCTGTGTTACCTACAAAACTAGATTGAAGTTCAAGGTAAATCCGATATCTTCATTGCTTCTATTAAAGGCAAAAATCTGATAATTTCTAATAAGTATAAAATGTGAATCTAAATGACTTAAGCTTCATAAGAAGACTGATCTTCCATTTGGGAGTAGCCCATGCAGTTTTCAATGTAAGAAACAGGCCATAACCCCTCCATAGGCAGCACAATTAATCAAATAATATAATTATGCTAAGCCAGTGCTGACGATCATTTCAAGGGATAAGTGTAGTTATTCTGGCTCGCAAATAAAAAACAAAAGTAGTTGAAAGTTAGAACATGGAGCAAATGGACGATTCTGAATCCTCCCTCTATTGTTAAACTGTACAAATCTATTGCTTTTCTAATAAATATTCCCAGCGCAAAGCATTTTCTTGCCAATATTTTCAGCAGTGGAAGCCAAGCCAGAAGGTTCTGAAACCAACATATTGGCATGGGTGTTTTTTTTTTCTCCTCCTTCTAATATACCATGGAATCTAGTTAAATATTTTTCCACTCCTTACTTCTCTCTGCGTCTTCTGGAGAAAATGTGAGTCCTATTTCCTCATAAAAATATCTTAGCATTTGACAGGTTGGGTGTCTTTGATCCTGCAATGTTTTTGGATGATTTTTCTCCCCCACTTTGACTTTGTAATATAACGCTCCATAAAAAGTATATGCATATATGCAACTTTAAAAGGGGATCCTTATTTGAAATTAAACTTTTACACCAATTAACCTCCTCCCAGTGCTCTATAAAGTGCAGTAAAAACAGTGCTCTTACAGAGACCCTTGCAATTCTCATATTGATGCCTCCCTGGCTGTGGAACCCAGAACATCTGCTTTAAATTAGCTCTGATGGAAGGTCTACTTGTAAATGCATGACTTAATCAGCCTTACTAAAGTAAATGGCACATACTGTAGCAGAGGGTGCTTCAGAGTCAGACTCAAACCTGTCTTTCTTTTGAAGCAGAGAGGGAAAAAAAGGAGGGGCACAGAGGGGGCAAACTTTAAACCAAAGGCAATTTTTTTTTTTGTCTTTTATGAGCTGACATTAGCAGACGTGTGGCTCTACCATAGCCAGCCTAACTCCCCAGCACCATGTGCAGCTGTGCAGGGCAAGCCTGCCTTGCTCCTCCCCAGCCTCATATGCCCACACTTTCAGGCCCCATTTAGGGTGAAGGCTGCAGAGAATTCCATGGAAGCATGCCAGGGAATCTTGTTTGCTGAAGGCTCTTGCCCAGCATCCCTGAGAGTGCCCAGTTTGTCCTGTGGGAAGTCTAAGGGCAGCTAATCCAGGTGATTTTGCCCAAGGTTGAGTCTCCCTGCATTGTTCAGACCCTGCTAATCTTCCCTGAGCAAAAGGAGCCACAGGCTTCCTGTTGGCTTTTAACAGTGGGGATTGTGAAGGGTGAAGAGTTGCAGAAGGTCCTTATGAGGTTGAGTGACTGGGCAATAAGATGACAGATGAAATTCAGTGTATATAAACAGAAAGTGATGTGTGTGGGGAAAACCAACCCTGGATTCATTACAGAATGATGGGCTCTGTACTATTACGACTAAAAAGTGAACCTTGAATGAAAACATCAGCTCAGGGCCCTGAAGCCACCAGAAAAAAAAAAAGGTAAATTGAATGTTGGGAATGATTAGAAAAGAAGCAGAGAGAAAATCAAAAAATATTTCATCAGTCTGTATGGTCATGTTCATCCACCTCAAATAATATGTGTCGTTCTGTCCCCTCATCTGAAAAAAAAGGATATAATAAATGAGAAAAGGCTCAAAAAGGGTAAAAAGGAAGGTCAAAGGCTTGGAATGATTTTCAGTTGAGAAACTGTTGAATCTGGAAGAGGGACAGATGAAGAGTGGGGGTATGACAGAGGTCTAGAGCATCAGGAACTGATTGTTCACTGTCTTTTCCTTGGGAGTGTTCAAGGCCGGGTTGGATGGGGCTCTAGTGGAAGAGTGTCCTTGCCTTTGGCAGTGGAGTTGGAACTTTATGGTCTTCAAAGTCCCTTCCAATGCAAGCCATTCTGTGATTTTTCCAGTACGAAAACTTCTGGTCATGACATGGAGCTAATAAAAGTCAGGTTAAAAACAACAGCGAGTTTTTCTTCACACAAAGGTGTCCAAGCTGTGGAATCCCTACCAGAGGATGTTGTGGATGCAAGAAGTTTGGTGGCTTCAGAAGAAAATGGATGAAAATTTGGAATAAATTAATATTCCAAATTAGTAGGGAATTAGTAGATAGGACATAGAGTAAACACTACTAGATAAAAGAAAAATTAGAAAACCTAGGACAAAGAGAACAATTAGAAAAGTCTAGAGAATAACAAAGGAAAAGAGCAAGTGAAATGAGAAAAAGCACTGGGAAGCCTGAAGAACTCATCTGAGAAGGGTTTATTCTCACTTGCAAGCTGGGTAAGAATTGTTATAAAATACACACGAAAGGTACAAGGACACAGACCAAAGATGTCAAGAAAAGTGGGAGAAAGTCACAAAGCTACAGGCAGGTGGGAATGAAGACCATCAGGATTAGAAACTGCTGGAGAGGAAAAAAAGCAAAGTAAAACAAGAGGGAAGAATACTCAGGGAAGTTAATTCTGCTGTTTGTCTGCCAAGGAGAGAGAGCTTTATGTTGGAACAGCAGATTGTCACCACTTCGGGACAGTTCATTAAAGCATACTGGGGCATTATTATACATCTCATATAAAAATTAAGTGGAGGAACAACATCATAAATGCAAAATAGGGTCCACAAAACTCCAAAACCACCCAAGCCAGGGTAGTTGTGCAATCTTAATCTGACCCTATTGTTCTTCACAGGCTAATTACTCAAGTATATCCTTTTCTAAAAATTAACCCACACATCTCATTTCCTCTGCCCTTGCCCAGGGCAGTTTCATCCCCTCTACATTTGAATGAGGCTTCCCTCTGCTTTTGCTGGTGGGTTGGACACGTGGGGAGAAGCCACAGGAGAGCCAAGGACCTGTTCTCAGTGCCCATGTGCTCACAGCAGAATGACAACACAGCAGTTGCAGGGACAGCCCTGAGTCCCCACATGCATCTGTAATGACCCTGTTGGCAGATCCCAGTCCAGGAGCTGTAGGTAGTTGAAAAAGCTCAGTAAAACTGTGGGGTTTTCTTTTTCTTCTTTCTTTCTTTTTTTTTTTTGTGTATGTATTTTTTAAAGCAAATATATATAATATATAAAGTGTTATCTGAGCCCTTGGGAACTGTGAGTTCCCACATGAGTTCAGAACTGCTAACTGTGAGTTCAGAAGCTTTTCTTAGTCAGGCTGTAAGGGGAGATTTGAAAAGGCACAGCAAATGTCACAGAATCACAGAATATTTAGAGTTGGAAGGGACCTTAAAGATCACCTCATTCCAACTCCCCTGCCATGGACAGGGACACCTTCCACTAGATCAGGTTGCTAAACCTGTTCTCTGCCAGTTTAAAACCATTCCCCTTGACACATCCAGGCACTTTCCAACAACTTACCAACCCCTGAGTTCTTTACTCAGAAGGTAAGAAACACAACAGCCATTCATAGAAAAGGCACTGGAAATGGTTTAACACAAATCCATATGTTTATTCCAACCCTATTTTATTTTTTTTTGAAAGAGACAACTCCTTTTGTTTGAGTAAACAAATCTTCTAAAAAGTCCTGGATATTCAACCTAAGGCTTCTGGAATATGTGAGAAATCTCAGTGCATGCTATTGCATTTCCATAAATTATGAGCAATCAAAATTAGGACATTGCAATGGCAAATACTGAGCAATTGCAATAAAAGGCAGCACAGTTGGCCCCACATGAACCACAGTGAACATCAACACCATTGTGGCATTTTTTTTCTCATTTTGGAACTGCCTGTACCTGGAAAGAGAGAAGTTTTAAAGTAACAAGCGTATCCATTAAGAGCACTGGAAAAGGGGAAAACATGGATGTTATGTTATCAACTGCTATGTATTTCACTTTACATGGATATCTTTATTTTCTGCAGTGTGCTTCAGGAATGCACATTAGGGCACGAGACTGGGGTCTGGTGGATTCAGTGGAACGTTAATGTGTACTCAAATGCTCCTTTAAACCAGACTGAGGCATTTCCAACCCAGAAATAATATGCTAATATAAATCTCAATAGGCATGTTAATTTAATGTTACTGTTTGCATCCACAGCCATTGAAGTGGGTAGATAAAGGCTTTGAGACTGAGATAATTTAGGGTCAGAGTGGACCATTAGATTGTCTAGTCTAGTTTAGCAAAGAGTAATCCACTTACTAAGGGTTACTGTCTTCTGAGACCAGTAATTTGAGTTTGGCACAAGGCTACACTGGGTTTGGCTGGAATCTCTTTTCCAGAAAGGCACCATGTCCTGACCTGAACACATAAAGCAGCAGAAAGTCTCTCATTGCCCTTGCTGATGAGTCCCTGCAATTATTTGTTCAATATTTCCCTCCTGTTTCACCTAGAGGCTTTTGTGACACCATTCCTTTTCACATAATCATAGAACTTTTAAGGGTGGAAAAGACCTCTAAGATCAAGTCCAATTATCAACCCAGCACTAAGCCATGTCCTCAAGTGCCATATCCGTATGTTTTTTGAACCCTTGCAGGGATGGTGATTCCATCACTTCCCTGGGAAGGCTGTTCCAATACCTGACAACCCTGTCTGTGAAGAAATTTTTCCTAATACTCAACCTGAACCTCCCTTGGCACTACGTGAGGCCATTTTCCCTCATCCTGAAAAAGGGGTTAGAGAGTCATCAGTACCTGTCATTTTGATAGAGAAACTTATGTACTGACTGTCATTAAATCACATTTCAGTCTTCTGTATGTTTTTGATCAGCAGAACAGTCCAAGCTGTTTAAGTATCTGTCCATCATTTTCTTCACACTTTGATCAGCATTTTTAGTGCACAAAAAACCCAACATCCAACACACAGAATAACTACCCCCATTCGTGTGGCTTACTGCATTATAGACCACACTTCCCATCCCACAGATGGGTGCTTATTCAGAAATCCTTCTGATAAGCCCTGCTACCAAAAGGCTTAGATTCTATTTTTCTGAAAGGAAAGACCTGCAAGAGTAGCTTGTGATGTTTGGCAAGCAGCTTTGTCTTCCATTTCCTCTGTTGAGGTGCTTGGGACTCTTTGTCTGAATTGCTCTGCACATTACAATATGAAAATACGGTTTCTGTGAGAAGCCTCCTCTCCCTCTGCTGGTTCCACTCAAACCAGAATTAAACCAGAGTTAAATGAAAGCTTTCAAACCCCAGCCTTTCCTGGGGGCCCTGCTCTTTGCTATCAATCCATCATTTCTTTACAGTTCATTTTTAAATGCATTTGTTAGAAATTACTCTCTGGCTACACCCTTCTTTTTGTCATAAATCAGTCACTTCTGGCCTGCCTGGACACTCCTCAGTCCTCCCAGTGCCAACCCTGCCAGCCCTCACAAAATGCAGCAGGCTGAGTCATAACCCAGGAAAAGGTCTGTAATTGCCCAATTTCATCTTATTTCTTTTCCATTAGAGAGCCAAATTAGAAGTGACCATTTACATTTTTGGAGTAATACATATTCTAAATAATGCCTTGTTGCTGTTTTCTTCCTCTTCCACTTTTTTTCCGGGGTATTCATTATATGTGATTCTGAAAAACATTTATTTAGCATTGGTCTTTCAGTGTGAGAAAATGGGAGACATATTGATTGCTCATGTGAAGTTGTTTAAATAGTACTTTAAAAGACATTAGGCAGCATTTCACATCAAAAACCACTCAGACACACGTATTTGGAAAGATACTGACTAGACTCATATTTCCTGTATTAAAATACTTGTATAAAAATGTGTTCTTCTCTGATTTATCAAACAAGCAAATGACCCTCTGGAGAGTTTCTGGTTCAGACATGAATACCTAAACAAAATCTTCGTGAATCACTTGAACTTGCTAGAATTTTTCCATATGAAGACCATTATAAATGTATCAATATTATGGTGTGCACGTATTCAATACATGCCTGAAATCTGTATCACTGTGGTGTTGGCTCCTGAGCTGTACAAGTAAAAATGCACACAAGAATATCAAGGAGGTAGGGAGAATATCAACCCCTTATTCACATTTGGTTTGCTACATGCTGACAAAATGTGTAGCCAAACTTACCTTCTTGGCTCAGCACCAGTAAATTTAAACTCTAATTATAATTTAAGCTCTTTTTCCATTTCACATAATTGTTTTGTTCATTTAGGCACAAGAAAACACTACAGTGAGACCCACTGAGCAGATCCTAGCAGATAATTTGGCCCATCTGTAGGATTTAGGAGTAGGTTGGGAGATGTCAAAATGTTTTAAGCAATTTAAAAGTCATGTGTCTAATTCAGCCCTCAGATACAGATGGATAAAAAACTCTACCAGATGTTGTAAGAAAGGCAGGGAATTGTGGCAGACATGGGAAAATCAGGGTGAAAAGAGAGAGGGCAATGTACAGATTTTGGCTTAGACCAAGAATTCAGGTCCTGATCCGAAACACAAGGAGATGACAGAAAGATTCCTGTTGTTCTCAAAGGCTTTTGGCTAATATTTCATAATACTACCTAAAAAACATTAGAGGCAGTGAGGCACTGAAATATCACAGGGGTGACAGCTACAGTGCCTCATACAGACTAGAAGGATTTCTGCTTAAGCCTGAATAGAACTGAGAGACAGACACATGGATGAGAACTGTGTGTATGTGTGTGCATATACATATATATACACATGCATATTTATAATGGATTTTTTGGAATTACTGTCTTGCTCTGAAGCCAGAGTGGAGCTTGCTCCAGCCCCAGAAGTGGCCAGCCCAGAGGAAAGGTGATGGGCTAGGTGTGCTTCTGGTCCCTAGGCTGTTGAGAAGGAGCTAAATTCCTGTTTAGGTAGAGAGGAGGAAACCTGCCTGAACTCCTGGCACCAGCAGCTACTTTGGCTTCCAGATGTGGGACCTCCTAAAATGTAAAGAATAAAAAAAAAAAAGGTATAAAGCTCCTGAAAAACATGTTCCATGAGGAAGGAGAGGTGCTGGATTCCCCTTTCTGCCACAGGGGAAGCCTGGCATGACCCGTGGCCAGGGAAGAGCAGAAACTAAAGATTTATTTGCTCATACTGTCAAAGATTAGATGCTAAAGCTTAGTCATTAAAGCAGTGAGATCTGAACAGTTGTGGGCAAGAAAGATTAATCAGTCACTAATGAAGGAGAGAGAGCTATGGCTGACAGGCATGCTGAAGGCTCTGATAACATATTTGGGAATCCCAGTCCTGCTAACACAAACCTGAAATGCTTTTGGAGCAGGAGAAGAACCTGGAAGGGAATGCTGCTGAGTCTGGGTGCCCTTGAGGTACACACTGCCCTGTAATGCTGATCTGTGATCCCCAGCAAAGGTGCCTGAGAAACCCTGGAGACAACTTGGGCAAGGAATTCACCCCAAGGTCCATACAGGTCCAATACCAACCTTACAGTAAGACCAAGGGAGAGAGAAAAAATTCCCTGTAATATATGTTCCCTGTGGTTTAATTTTTTACACTGTTAAAATTTTTCCATAATCCAAGCATTTGAACGCTAGTTGATTTTGGACATTTTAACAAAATATTGCTTTTAAAAGTGATTTGTTTTAAGACAGTGAACCAGACAGCACAGGAAACAGCTCAGAGAGCAGCTGAAGGAGCAAAATCAGAGGAATTTATAGTGCTACTTCCACAACAGAAGGAATTTCTGAATTCAGGGTGCCCTGTCCCAGCGTGGATGGAGCTCCCCCTCCATCCATCCAGCAGTAAAGTGGCTGGAGAGAACCTGTTGCCATGTCCTGAGGGGAGGATTGATGTATGAGATGAGAGACTGCACATCCCACTTCAATCTTGCCCAAACTCTCTTGGGCTCAGGGATTTGTATCATGGTCTGTGCAGCTTTCCTGGTCAGTGTTCCAAGTTCAGCCATGTGGTGATGGGAGGAAGGGGTCAGGTTGCCATGATTTCATTCAACCAGTTAGTTTTTCTTTCCAGATAAAGGTAGCCCAGTTTTTCTACCTTATGTTAAAAATGACTTTTAGCAGGCACAGTGGAGTCACAGTTAACCCACACAGAAGTCAGCTGGGGTTGTTATTTCTCTTCCCTCAGGTTTTTAGGGCAGGAAGGTCCTCCCTTGTAGTGTCAGAGCAGCAGTAAACTCAGGGCAATTTGTGAATGTTAACAGCAGTAGAACCCCATCACCAACACCACCACCTCCCCACCATCAACAGGGGTCTGTTAGGATGGGATTCACATCTGAAGCTTGTTCACTAAGTGCCTGTCCCATCACAACAGGCCTAAATATACAGATTGTACTGGGGTGGCTTCCTGTGTTTGCACAGGGACACTGCTGATGCTTTTTCAGGTCTTCAGTTCATATGAGTGTCCACCTTGGGTTAGCCAGGAAAACACTGCCAGGAATTACATGTATTTTTCTAGCCAGTAGTGAAAAATATTCCCTTATGGATCTTTGGTTTTCTGGCCCTCTGTGAAGGCAAGGATGATCAGCCGCTTCTGGAATGACTGCTAACCACAGGATTTCGCTCAGACTGTTTGTAATGGAGAGGCATTGCAGGCCAAGTGCCTCTGTACAAAAGAGTGTCTTGAGTAATTGTTAGTGCCAGCATGTGAGAGCTTAGCTGGAATGTTCTGTTGTCCTGTGTCAGACATGAGTGTCTCTAGATGTCCTTCATAAACTGGTACCTGGGTATAACATCCAGCATAGGGATCTCCAGAGTGGCTCTTTTGCTGTGTTACTGAAAGATGAGGACATCTAAGTCCACGTGGGTGAGTGTCTACCCATGTACTTCTGCAAGTGCAGGAATTAACTGCATTTCTGTATTTCACGTCATAGGAAGGGATGATTCCCTACACTTAATGCCCATCAAGAGTTTATCTGACTCTGCAGAAGTTATGAGCTGAACTTCAAGGTTTGTCGAAACCCTCAGATGTTCCACTGTTGCCTTTTTTTGTTCTGTATTTGCCTTCCCGTATATAACTCACTGCTTTCTTAGTCAAAATCCATGCTGTGATGGCCTGGGATAAAGTATGTCGACTGTCTCTGTGTGTGGAGTGAGTAGAAGCTACACCAGAATCTCCCTTTCAGTGAGAGGGCTCTGCGACACGAACATAAATCTTTGAAGTATGTGTTGAGCCAGCTGCTACATCATTTAAAAATAGTCAGGTTGGTGCCAACAAGACAGATCGCTCGACTTGGGGGCCATAAACAGAAATCAAAGGCATGCATTAACAATGCCCCAGTGTTTGTAGGGTTCCATGATGAACCCTCTGCCCCCTTCTAGCACGTATGTGAGGGTGTTACAGAAGAGCCTGCTGTCACTTCCATCATGGATCAATGTTGTCCAGCCTGGGAAGGGGCTGTATGTTAAGGGCTGTATGAAGGTGGAAGATATTTTCTAACTTTTTATGTTAGTCTGCAGTCAGTTTTCTCAACTTCACAATAAAGGAAGGGTTTTAAGAGTTCCAATAGCCCCAGCAGCTCTGCTGACACGCCGTTTGGGTATTAAATACTTGAAAAGGGTCAAAACCTATGAAGTGGTCAAAGGGAAAAGAAACAAGGTCAAAAGTTTAAGCCATGATACACAGTAGGCAAGGAGAACTCATATTTTAAGGAGTCTAGACAGCATATTAGCAGAGAAAGCTTACTGTGTTGTACTCTGTTTATGGGAGTTTTCCATAAACTGCAAAAAATATTAGGAATGCAGCATAACCAAAGCTTTTCCTTTCCCTGTTGAGAATAAACTGCTGTGCAGTTTTGTGTTCAAAGAGCATGGCACCTATACACACTTAATTCAAGTTAAAGGGCCACAGAGCCTTAGGGAAAAAGAGGAAAGGAAAATAATTTATTTAAGATGATTTTTTTTTCCTGCTAAAAAACCCCCACCATTAATTTATGTATCTGTCTGCAGACAGGTATAACATAGCTGTTGGTGCTTTATAGCAGATTTAGGAGGCGACTGCAGTACTTGGGCACCTGTGTTTTTTATGTTTATGTGTATATATTTTCTTGTTTTCAGAATGAAAAATACGCAGTCTTGATTCATTTACTTTGCTCGGCTTGTTTCAAGCGCTTTTTTTCCCTCGCTGAATAAAAAGCAAAGTATGTGGCATTTTCAGTCCATAAATCTTGCTTGCTGTGGGCTAAGTTCTGCTCACAGCTCTTACTGAGAGTAAGGTAATGAGGCCAGCATGTACCCCAGGGCTGAATGTGCACCTCTGAGGCTACCAGGGTAAAGCTGCCTAAGTGGAAGGATGGATCAAGCCGTGGCTTTGGACTCGAGTTCAGCTCTGATGTGATCTCTGAGCTCTTGAGGGAAGCTGCTTCCACTCTCTGAGGCTCTCTGGCTGTGCTCCATGATGGTCCTGGGTTGCACCACTTACACCCTTTATTTCCTTCAATTCTGTGCTAAAAAATCACACCCTTATCTGCATCTTTGCATCACTACAGAAGTGGAAATTATCATTATTTTGGTCTGACATGACTGGAAGTTCTTTAGGGCTGGGAGCACTTTTTTTCTTTAATTAATTTCTACAAGAAAGTAAAATTGTCTTAAATATTCTGCTAAAATCAGTGGCACGAACAAACTGATTGTTATGCCATACAGTTAACATTTATTAGCCCTAGTCAAGGAGTTCTTGCCAAAACTCACTTGAGAAATACTCTGCTTGCCCTCTAATGTTACCTGCAGATACTGAACTAAAGAGAGGGTGCTGAAATAGCTGCCCTCATGGTGCTTATCTAAAATACCACTGCCAAAACAGTTTTAGGCAAAACACCTCAGCTATTCCACTCCTGTCTCACTCAGGCAGACTGACCCTCTTATTGGTGAATTCATAGTCCTCATGAACAGGAACCACCTTTCTGGACCATAAAACACCAGCATCAATCACATTCTTTAAGAAACATGGAATTCTTTGGCAGTTGTTTCTGATCAGAAGTTTAAAGCTTTGCAGTGGGAATTTCAGAAGCTGCTTTTAGAATCTGTGCTGGGCCAATGCAGAGCAGTTTGGTAAAGCCCTACATAAGTTACGAGTCACAGTGCCCTCTTACCTGCAGGTGTTTACATACATTGAGCAGTTTGCCTTATTTTGTATAAATGCAAACACTGTATGTTTATCTGGTTCAGTTTGATAGTGGCTGGGAATGTATTTTGTAAAGGTGAGTCCATGAGAATAAAGATCAGGGATAAAATTTAAGTGGGATTGAGAAAGAGGAGGGCAGGAAGACTAGGAAAAACCAAAGATGTGAGAGCTATGTGAAAGAGCAAAACGAGGATAGAGAAAAGATATTAATTAATAAATATTATCTATATGAAGTACTAAAAAGTCCAGCTGGCTCCAGCCCTATGAAATAAACTGGATCTTATACAAATGTTATGATGCAGAAGAGTCTTTTGCTGTAATGCAAAATGCAAATTGAAAAGAAATGTTCATTGCTTATACACGTGTGGGTTCTTAAAGCATCACTGAACAAGGACCCAGAGAGAGAAGAGTGAGCAGCTGTTCTTTGCCAGGAAGATAGCTAGGATTTGAATCCCAAAAAGGATTATAGTTAACAGTGACCCTTGAAATGAAGGCAAGGTGCTGCAGTCTGGCCAGTGGGATGGCAGGCTGAATATCTGCCAGCTCAGAAAGAAAAGTGAACTTTTCTTCCCAAGAGAATAAGGATGTGTGAACTTCTAGCAAGGTAAGCTGAGGAAATTCACATGGAGCAGAAACCTCCCTGTGAAGATGAGATGAGGGAGGATTTTTAGCAATGTGCAGTGATGAGTCATTGCAACTTCTATTAATATAATTGGCACGTATGTAAATAAATTCACATGTGCTCCTCTGAAAAGTTAGCTCATGAGGTCAGACAGCAATAATAAACCAAGTTGAAATACAGTTTCATAGAAACAGTGACCCATGGCATTATTTTCTAGGCATTTTAGAAAGAAAAGGAACAACCTGGTCATTTGCAGTGGAACAAATGACCATGTATTTCAGAAATTGTCTTTTACATCTGCACAGGTATTTTCATTTTCATGGGGTTTCATAGAAAATTTTGCTAAAGAAATTTGTGCCTTCTCTGGTTGCTTAATGACAACATGTAGTGTGTAGATATATGGCCAGACCTGGGAAGCTAAATCATCACAACTCCCTGGAAGTCAATGGAGCTTCAACTATATTATACCTGTCGACCTGCCCATGTAAAACAGGAGCTGGATGAAGTCCTTTCATGTTTCAGGTAGTGTTACACATTAGCACCACAGTGTAGGGCTGCCTTTCCCCCCCTCCTCATAAAAGTCTGAAACCTGTTGCCTATTATGCCTTTAGCCACCCATTCATAGTTCAGACACCCTTGAGTCCAACATTGTACAAGAAGAAACTTGTATTTTCTGAACAAAAGCTGCTGCTGGTCTTAGGGTGGGACTTTCCAGACTTATGGATTATCCTAATAAAACCCAGGAATGTTTTAAAGGCAGTAGCATTAGAGACCACCAACCATTTTATTGTTGAAGCCTAAAAGAGGAATCTATTATACCTGAGATTGACTCTGGAGCTGTTTCTTTCAGCAGACTCCTTAGAAAAGTAGAAATGCTGGATTTTTACAAGGGCATTCATGCATTATTTTAGATTGCATGAGTCTGGATAATTGCAAACAACTATATAATAAACATGTGAGAAAATAAACTGCATTCAGCTGTGTCACATCTCCTTTCTAACACAGAACACAAAAGAAGACCAAATCTTGCCTGTTCAGCATGGCTATTTTTACTTTTCTAGATGTTTGTCTGTCCTGTCCTCATCAGAGTAACATGCAAAAAAACCAAAAACCCATATAGACATAAAATACGTCAAAACATACACCTGTCCTCACAATCTTCCCATGAAACAGACCATAGTTAACAAAAAAACAAACAGGGAATTGTGCAGGTCAAAAACTGAGTCACTTAAAGCTGAAAACCTGAAACATCTCAGCAAGGTTCAGTGCCAATTTCCATTGACTTAAGTGGACTAACTGTGCCTAATGGATTTGGGCTTTCTGTGCACAAGGTTATGTTAGAAGATATTAGGAAAATGAATCAAGTTCTCTTGAGAGCCAAACCAATCCCGTGCACATCATTTATTTCAACACCTGCCCTGCTGAAGGTAAGAAAGCAGGTGATGTGGAAGCAACCTGTGCTCTGTGGTCAAGTGTCTAGTGGCTCTTGTCCTGGGCATGTGACTTTTAGTTTTTGGGAACACTGATGAAAGGTTTGCACATGGTACCTCAAACTGGATTCAGTGATCCAAAAGTCTCATCTAGATTCCTAGATGGTAATCTGGCTATGCAGAACCTCCTTCACTAGCCATCCCCTTTGCCATTAATTATAGCTTTGCTGGTGAAAGCTATATATATATTGTGTTAATATTTCTACCACAAAGCAGTGTCTGTGGAGGATGTGAATATATAATACAGGCTTTCAGAGGTGAGGATTTCATTACACAAGCGTTGCTTGCCTTCTCCAAAGAGCAATGTCTACTGTCTCTCCAAGTGCAGAATGATACACGTAATTGAGAAGATCTGAGCCTTGCCATAAAACTCACTGTAGCCCTGACACTTGAGACACAGGGCCAGGTTGTCAAACCCTCAGACAAAGAACAGTTGTTCAAAACACACCAAGGGAACCTGCATCTCCCCATATAACATCCTCCGTGGCGTATGTGGTAGCCTAATTTACACCTACAGATCCCAGCCAGTATTTGTACTGCCTGCTGATAGGGAGGGTTACAGGAACTGCTCTGGAAGAAGGCCTACAGAGCTGGCTCCTTGCCTTGCTGGTTTAGAGGAAAATTCCTGCCAATTTGGCTGTTTTTAAGTTACACTTCAAATAGCAGAAAAAAAAAATTGAAAGTTTTGGATACATTTTGGCCTTATCTCAAGTTTGATTTAAATTTAAATGTAATACTTGACACGGGATTACCTCTTAAAACATCCTTGATGATTCCCTCTCTACCTAAAAGGGAAGAAAATCAGACACAAAGAAACAGTGATCAAGATCTGGAGATTTAAAAATCAGCTGGTGTGCTTCATCCGATATATTCCCTGATCTACCCACACATTTATACTCTTGCTCACACACAGACAGAATTAATTCATCCCAAGATGCAATTGTGCATCTGTTTTATATATTCGACTAGTCACTTCAGAAATATTTTTAACTTGTGGGGAGCATTTACAAGTGTAAGAGCAGGAAAGGTGACAAATAAAGGTGAGAGTATACATTTGCCAGACAAGAATAACGAGACATAACAACTATGGACAAAAATCTGCTTCCCTGTGATCCATCCTAAATGTAATGCCCAGCAGGGATTCAGTGATTTCACCTGGAAAGTATTGAGAGCTCATAAGGAAATCCTGCCTGTTTCTAGGCATAGGTAGGAGTCAGGTCGTCTGCATCCACATCCACAGTAGCACAGATTGGTGCTGCTTGGTTTAAAGGTAATCTCAAGCTGTTGTTTAAATCAGGCCAGCTGCCATTAGCTGCTCATCCAAGCCAGCACATGATGATATGAAGCAGGAGATAGGAATGCAGAAGGCAGGATAAAGTCTAAATAAAGGACCCTGATGCCCTCCAGACAAACCCCTTGTTTCCTCAGGTGAACTTCTGCCTTCATTCCTATTAATGAATTCTTAATCTTCCTACTAAAAATCAAAGGTCTTGTCCTCTCTCTGATAGGCAATTTCATCTTAAACAAGTTCCCTGACTGAACTTGCCCTCACACAAACACAGGCTGAGGGTTCATCTCTGATCTGAGCCCCTGTTTCTTTCCTGGTCACTTAAACCTGACAGGGATTTCTCTTCCCTTCGAATGTGAGGACCCCTTCTGACAGGGCTGCAGACGAGGAAAGGAGGCTGACCACAAAAAGTGAGCTGAAAAGTGAGCTACCTCCAGCTTCCTTCAAATCCTTGCCCTAGTCCCAAAGGAATGCGTTCAGGAGGCCAAATGCCTCAGGAAGCAGCTGCCACACTAAATACTTCTAGCTGGGGATTGGTCCTGAGACGGTGGGAAAGTTGAACTGGTTTGGAAAATGTTAGTGAAATTGTCTTCGAAACCAGCTCAGCAGAAAGCTGCCCCTCAGCTCCTGTTTCATGGCACAGAGCAGATAAGAACCCCCTCACAGTGCAGAAATGAGGGGCTTTTAGCACTGGATGCATCAGATCTTGTTTAGGGCAAATAAACAAAATGCAGCATTTCATTGCTTTGAAACTGGGATGTTTTTTCCCCTCCTCCTGGAGGATGACAGTCCATTTCATGCAGTATATCCAGGAAAAGATGTGTGCAGTCATACATTTGAGAACTGCGGAGTTAGACAATTAGTCTAACAATTAGTTAGACAGTTTAGTTGGGGGTTTAAAGCACATTGCAGCCTCTAAG
The DNA here is from genome assembly GCA_013396655.1 of Campylorhamphus procurvoides. Classification (NCBI taxonomy): domain Eukaryota; kingdom Metazoa; phylum Chordata; class Aves; order Passeriformes; family Dendrocolaptidae; genus Campylorhamphus; species Campylorhamphus procurvoides. The sequence goes on along the minus strand of WBMV01001588.1, from coordinate 31,649 downwards.
ATTGTGTTCTGGTACAGCTTCAGGAGCAAGGCTGCATCCCAACATGGACAAAACGTGTTACAGGGAAAGAAAATAGGAAAGCAAAGCTGATTGCATTAGGGGCTTGCTCTACTTCATATCTTATGACCAGAGACCTTGGATAGGGCAAGTGCAAATGCTGGTCTGAAAAGGACAATAAAAAGCCTTGATTCAGCATATTTGTATGAAAACCAGCTTATTCTCCAGTTACCAGAGGGCTACTTTGCTTTTTTTAAATATATATATATAAGGTTTATCTTTTTCCTTTTACATTTCTTGGAATAGATGATACATTTTTTCAGAACATAATACTTACAAAAACAGTGCATCTCTGTTTTAGAGAGAAACTTTAATGAAGGTTTTTTGTTTTTGGGTTTTTTTTGAGTGGAGAGGGGATGAAACTTTCCCAAACTCTAATTCTCCCAATCCCTGAACTGTTTCAGGAGAGAGGAACAGGCCTGCTGTTTGCAGTGTGTTGCAGGCAAGACCGACCTCTGCAGGACAAAATGGGACACGTCTGCAGAAAATTAGGCTGAATGGAATTGTGGGTTCTAGTAGTAGCACTAAAAAGCAAATGTTCTCCTATTTTTTGGAGAAAGTCATTTCTCTTTCCTATTTTTTTGAGTCAAATACGTAAGTGAGTGTTGTTTATGGAAAAGGAAAGGTGAACATTTTGTGTGAGCTCCAGCCCTTTCAGAGAGGGTTTTCTTTGCTCCCACTGGTGTACAGGATGACTGTGGAGGGTCACAAACTCTTGCCACTACTTTTACTCAGGATGAGAAGCTCCCTGCAAAGCGGTTGTTGAGCCCTAGGACACTTTGGTACGAATTTGAAAAGTTAAACAGTGGTGAAACTCAGCCTAACACTGAAAAAGGAATTAACATTTTTCCAAGCCCCCTAGGACCAAAACCTGAGATGAGTGACAGGGTGTGTGTGTGGCAGATTGGAAAGTGCTTCTCCTCCTACAGGTTGAAACTGAGTTTAAGTCTTCTTCTTTTTTTTTTTTTTCTTTAGGGATCCTGGATCAAAAAGCTGCTTTGATTATTTTAAGGGCTGTTCTGGTTCTTTTCCTTCTAATTACTTACCAGTGCCAAAGAGAGCTGTGCTTGTACAGTCAGCGCTGCAGATTCTTTGGAGACCCCAAACCAGTGGAATAAAAGCTAGTAAACCTAACAAGTTGCTCACTGAGCAGTGGAACTTGTGAATCCAGGCTTCCTGTGCCACTCCAGCATGGATGCTTTGGTGGCTAATAACATCAGTGTCTCTGAAAGTGGCTGGACATGTGGATTCTCTGATGGCTGGTAAGAGCTGAGCTCACACTGTGGTTTTTCTCCTCCCAGGAGCCTCTGACTTCGATCCCTCCCATTTTCTAATGTCTGTGTGAGAAGTAGGAACTTGATGTATTTGAGTCCTCAGCCCTGCTGTAAGGTTTGGTGGAGAAGGCCAGACAGATTTAACATCTATACAGGCAGACAACTGCAAAGATTGATAACACAGGGAGTAGTTTGGCGACCCTTTAGGTTGTCCACTGGAAAACTCAGCACCCCTGTCCCTCTGTGCTCTCTGCAGGCTCCCATCGCTCCTCAGGGTGTTCTTGGCACAGGTGTTTACACAGCTGGGTGGTGAACTTATCACAGCTAAAAATGTGTGAAGGATTTGGTTTGGGTATTAGGTTTGGGTTGATAAGACTTCATGGTTTATCTTTTTTCCAGCCAGCCCCATTCCCTCCTCTGCTCTGCTGCAAGGAGGAGTGGTGCGAAGGGGTGCAAGTATTTTGTCTTTATATTGGCAGCACCTGCTTTAAATGCACACTGAATTATAGCCACAGACAGCAGGAGAGCACGACTCTTCTTTCTTAAGAAAATAAAATTATCTATTAAAAAAAAAAGGTGGTGGGTTTGATACTTAGCAGAGGAAGAATAAATATAAAACCAGTGGTCAAACTATGAAGATCTGCTTTTCTGGCAACTCTGACTTACAGAGAACAGTATTTCTTTTTGTGAGAATAATGGAAGGGGCAGACAGAACAAAGAGATTTTGCAGCTACGTCAACCTCTCAAATACACACTCAGGCATGCGAATTTTAATGAAAATTTCAAATTGCTGTGTAAAAATAGCAGCAGGGAAGTTATGGCAAGAATACAACAGCCCTGAGGAGACAGTCACGCCAAAAGCATTGCCTAAGGGTGCTTAAACCTCCATCACTTGGAGTCTTAAAGTCAGTATTGGATGCTGTACCATGGAGGAGGTTTCACAGCTTTACTCTATGTCCAGCTTGCTTTTCATTAGTTTTCTGTACCCTTCTCACTTTTTAAAATGGCAAAATATTATAACTGAAATTCCATTCAGTTATAGGTGAATTGGATGTCATTGTTCTGGCTGTGGGAGTGTCAGGGAAAAGTTCTGTGCTTCTGTCATGCAGGAGATCTAATTTGGTTTTCATAATGACTCCTTATGGCCGAAAAAAATCTGTTAATGTACCCTGGGCTTTGGCTACTGAGAAAAACCCAAGTTATTGCTGAAATGGAGCTTTTGAGATCTGTTTTTTAAGTCCTAGAAAGTTCTTTTTTCTTTTTTCTTCCTTTTTGATCAAGGCAATGCACTTAAGTAATTGATTTGAAGGAGGATTTTGTTTGATTATAACAAGTCACTGGACTCCTGAGCTGCTTCAGTTCCCTGCTTGCTTCCAGGAGGTTTTCATTTCAAATAAGCTCAGTTTCTGCTCCTCAGCTATCCAGTTTTGAGCCCTTCAGCATTTTCATCCTAATCCCCTTCATATGCAAGCCCAGAATACAGGAGTTTGTTCCAGCTCCAGATAAGTGGTAGCTGGGTTTTTCTCTCCCAGTTGCCAAAACTGCCATAGTCCATCACAGAAAACAGCCCAGATGTGCATCATTACCTAGAGGACCCTGGTTGAGGCACTTGGCCTGCAGCTCCTATTTTGGTGAGTCATCTCTGAGGAAAATAAAAATGTATCTGCAAAGTTGGTTACAGAAATGGATGTTTTCTTTCACGAAGACATTGCATTTTTGAACCAGAACTAGTTAAACACAAGGAGTGGGTTTCATTTGTCCAGGTGGAAATGCCTGCAGTGTCATCTTCTGCACTGTGCTAATATTCTGCATTTCTTTGTACTGCATGGAGGGAGAGGCACATGGAGTTTGTTATTTATCTTATTGAAGACTTCTGAAGTAATTCAGATGAACTAGACCCGGAAGTGACTCATCTTCATTCCCTCGAGTGATTAAAGGGAAAATTAAGTGGTTACAAACCAGACCTTTAGGTGCAAAATCCATTCTAAGTCCTTATAGAAAGAAAATGTCTGAAAGTCTGCGACTGCTGATTTCAGGACTGCATTTCTTTCACTGTGTTCAGGCTCAGCTCATCATGATTATGTTAGGGTGACTCTAACAATCAGGTATTGTAGCTGTGACATTATTACCATAAAGTGTAGCTCAGAAACGCCTCTAGATTAGCTGAAATATACTTTCCATCAACACCAGGTACGGATATGTCTCTTCCCCTTCCTTTTTGTTTTCAGGGAGGGCAAAGGGGAGCAAACCATGTCCTTTGCAATTCAAAACTGAACAGTCTCCACTTGTGTCAGCATTCCCATATGACTTTCTTATAGTACAGTGGGACCTCATGGAATGAAGGATCTTGTTTCACACACATCTGTCTTTTTCGAACCCACATCATCACAGCAGCAAACACTTGGTTTTAGTGACCTCCTGTGCCAATACTTGAGTCTCATTGGGAAGGAAAAGGATTTTCCTCCCTTGGCAGGTGAACATCCAGATTGTGTCTCATATTCCAACTCCTGAGAGCCAAGGTTTGCAGAACATGCATTAGGAAGGCAGCAGTCTTAAAGCCTCAGGAGAATGAGCCAATGTTATTAAAGCCATGCTCTTTTCTTCCCTTTGCAACACTGTTTGTCAGCCTGTGGTCTGTGTGCCTCTGGGAGCCTATAGAATACTCCAAGAGGTCCATGAAAAACACCTAAGAGAAGCAAGTCTATTGTCAGCGGGTTTAAATTCCCTATACAAGAATACATATCTCTTTTGAATAAAAAAAAAAGGTGGTTTGTAAATTGAAAACTGTTGAAAACTGCAGCTCTGTAATATTCCAAGGGGTGATTTTTCTAAACACTTGGATGTGTAAAGGGTCAGAGGGTGAATTATTCTAGCTTGGTGGTTACCACCATCACTCAGGCAAAAGTAGTTGCTTTTATAAGCACTTAATTATTTTGTACAAGCAGGAGAGACTGAAAATGTCCTTCCTCTGAATATCCTATAGTGCAGGAATTAGGACAGTCTCTAGAAAGGTGCTAGTCTGGGGAAAATGCTGGAGCTTAGCAAATGTGTGGGGATAGTTCCCACCTCCTTTATACTGTAGATGTAAAAGCAACACCTTTCCACACATCTCTCTTCTTGATGTTTTGGTGCTGTGTGGGATCTGGTAAATGTTTCCTCAAGGCTGTATGTGTGCTCATTGTTGGAGAGGTGGTACACATCCCACAGGTAGGGACTGTGAGGGTGGTAGTAGAGAGGTGCCACTGCATCCAAGGTGCTGAAGGTCTGTTCTTGTGAGCCGAGCACCAAAAGATGCTTTATGATTAAGCCTTTTGTGGTTTACTCGAGGCCACACAGGAGGTTCTTGGAAGAGAAAGGATGTGATCCTGAGTTTTCCAAATATGAGACCTATACCTTCACCACAGGGCTGTGATGTCTCTATTAACACGAGAGAGGCAGAAACCAGATTAAAGGTCAGCAAGAGGTGCTTTTTTCACCCCCCCAGAGGGTTTTAGAAGAGATCCAATACATGACAGTGCTACCATCAAGTGAGCCTTGCCAAAGGGAAGAGGGAGAGGACAAAACCCTGAGTTGGATGTGGAACATAAAGAGGTGGTGCAGAAAGAAATGTAAGGTTAGATTTGCAATTCAGAGGAGGGGTTACAAAGAGGGTTGTTGCTGCTCCATAAGGTGCTTCCCATCGGATTTCCACATACAGTTCATAGCATCCTAATAAAAAGCAAAGATGGGTTCATGATTCTAGTATTTGGTTTTAAAAAAATGGATCAGCTTAAGAGGATGAACAGTTTTTTATTCGTCCAAAAACCTGTAATTCCTGAGGGCTCTGCCATACCATTCAGACATCCTGAGGAACTGTAATTGCATTTTGACCATAAACAAGTGTGGAGAAACATGTTTCTTATTTAGGTTGTTCATGTATTCCTGTGCTTTTTTGCTTCTGTGTTAGTCAACAGAATTCCTGTGGACACAAATGGGAACAGGAAGGGAACATGTAGTGTGGGAAAGGCAAACCTCCCAAAGTCCATGGAACTCAAAACTATTAACCTATTTTGGGTATTTAGAAAACAAAATGTTTACCTTCACAAACTTGTTTTGCCTGTAATTTAAACTCATTTTCTCTCCCATGCTATTTAAGGGGATTACATTTCAAAACCAAAGAGATTTTCTAGGAAGCCTGTTTATGTATTAAAGAAGGCTGACAAAAGCAAAACAGCCCCAGACCAGCCCTATGAAATGGCTTTCTGTGTGTCCTACCCTCATGCTTTCTAAGGTTTCTTCAGCTGGAAAGTGTTTTACATATTTATATTACATTGAATATTAAATTATTTATTATGTAAATGCAATAATGAACATTAAGTGATTATAGCTTTGTATTTGTTATCTTTATTGTTTGCATTTATTTGTATTTTTCTTTGTATTTATTATATCTACTGAAGCTTCTGTTTGTTTCTCTCCCTTTTAATTTGTTGTGTCTCTGTCAACTTCGCACAGCAGTGCATGTGTTAGTGGGAGGTTATGCTCTGTTTAGCAAGCATGAATCCAATAATGTGGAAAATAACTTTCAGACCTAATTTATTGGCATTGTCAAAGAATTTGGAAAATTTCAAACTTTAAGGTCAAGACAGCTAAAAAGCAAACGTTTCAATATGCCAAAGCTTGCAAGACCTTGTATTATTCTTCAAACTCCCCTTTTTTGTCGGTCTCATTTTGATGCTCAAAACTGAGTCTGTTTTGCAAGCAGGACACTGTGAGTGGGATGTTTGTTTGTATTACAGTGAGAGCCAAACAACTTGTAATGATAAGGGGGTTTTCTTTTATGAGTTAACAGGCACTGAAGGGGAGAACCAAAGATGAGCTTTCGGATCTAACTTCCCATGTTCTGACAGTTGTGTATTTGATTTCTCATTTTTATGGTTGCCTGCTAAGCCAGAATAACTATAATGAGGGTTTAGAAGCACAGTGATAAAATTGGCTTGTACTGTGGTCCCTGAAAGTAAATAATGTGAAAACAATTTGGCTGTAGTGTTATAAACAGTGGCATGAATTGAAATACTTTATCTTTTAAAGAACAGCAATATTTCTAAATCTTCTATTTTTTCACCTACATGCTGTATTTTCTTTTTGTCATGGCTTCTATGAAGTTACATTTTATTCTTTTATCTCTTCAGAAAGTTTTTGAACATACCACTAAGCAAAAAAGGAAGGGTGGGTGGTTCAAGAATGCAATGGTGAAGAGCCAAGTGCCATGGAAATCTGTGGATGACATGAAAAGTAGGGCTGGATTCACAGTGGGTCTGAGTAGTCAAAACCTTGCGAAATCATTCTGAGCTTCCTCTGTGACTCCAGTTGTCTTTGGCTCATGTTCAGTGGACGGGGAGTCAGTTGACTTGTAATTCTGACCCCAACTTATTTTTATTTATGATGAGTGGACACCAGCTGCTTCTTTGTTGTCCGAAATATACTGTGTGCCCTTGAACTTTGACATCTTCCTTCCAAGAGGATGATTTAGGCTTTGCCTGTGGTTTGCCAAACCAGCAGGCTACATCATACTTTTGGCCTTCTGACAGACCATGTGGAGCGAATCCCCCACCTACCATTGGAGTGATACATAAAGTAAAACATGAAAACCATATACAAGGCCTTATGAAATGGAAGTATTGATCGATGGGGCCACAGTTTGTGAGATTGCCTTTGCTGATATGTTCAATTAACAGTCTTGTCAAGAAGAACCTGGCTTTGGTCACTCAACCTTACTTCATTTAAGTTGATAGTCCTCGGTATCCAACAGTGGGATAAACCAGATTCCTTAGCTTTGTTTGCTTTGGCCTACCGTGTCTCTTTATGAGGAAAATGGTCAAAGTAAAGTGCTTCCTCTGTGTATTTTGACAGGAAACAGTACTAATATGCTTTCCTTTTGTCGTATGCCTTGCTCTTTTCTCCCGGTGTTGTTTAAATATTTTCAGTCCAATGACATATTTATTAACCCTCCACTCTCTGCATGGGGTAAGACTTTGATTGGCCCATCTGTAAAGACTCTCGGTTAAGGTGGTTTTTTCAGCGAGAGTTAATAATATTACTACTATTCACGTAAAACTCTGAGACAATCTCTTTAAAAATGGAGCACATTTATCTAAAACAGCTGGTTAAGAGAGCATGAGGGCCCAGCTAGAGTCGGCAAGGTCGGGGGTCAGGGTTAACACCAATCTCTGTGGAACTTTGAAGCTGACATTTTACAGATTATATGTGTCTCAGTGCACAGTGGGCATGGCATATAAATTGGTCTTAGAGGCCCCTATTTGTTCTCTGCATTTTTATGAGCCCACAGAGTTGTTCTTTGAAGCAGCACACACAGAAAATAAAAACTCATTTTAATGTTGTGGAACTATTTGCAGTAAATCATGTTAACATCCTGGCTTCTCTTTAGAGAGATGCAGTGTGTTTTTCCATGTTCTTGGGTGCTGTGATCGCCTCTGATTTAATCCTATATTTTTCCTTTTAATCTCACTTCTTACATCTTGTCTTCTCTCCTGTTCCCCACTTTGGTATTTGCACAGTTATCCTGCCTGCCTGGTTGATTTTAAGCTGCAGGGACACCTTCATTTTGCTTCATGCAGTGCCTTAGCTATTGTAAGTGCTTACTCCCTCTTCCATCAAAAATCCCCTGGCACTATAAACTCCTTGCTATTGTATGGCACTGCAGCCTTAGAAGAAAGCATCTGATTTCAAAGAGACCAAGTTCTATTCTGGAACTAATTATATCATTTATTTTATGATTTTTTTTTTAATTGCTAGGTGTTTTAACTGGAAAATACTGAATTCTGGAGAGCCACAAGGAACAGACACTGTTAACAGAATCTGCTGGAGGTATTTTAGCCACCTAATTAATTTTCAATAAATGCTTCCAATAGGTAATTTGCTTCTGGCCAAATGTAAATCAACTGGAGACAAATAGGGTTAAAATTAGAAATGTGTGATGGGGACAATGTTTATGGACAAAATAACCTGGCACTCCTAGAAATAACTTGCTGACAGTATCAGAAAATTAGACCACACAGATGTTAACAAAAGCTGAACATTGAGTGTCACATGGGCCTGGTAAAGTTTCACCAGCTGGACGTGCCATGGGCTCCTGTGTGTGAGTCTCACCACACTACGTCTGCTAATCCTTAATCTTCTCTTGCTATGCATTGGGCATGAGATGCCTCAGTCCTCTTCTACGGTGCCTTTTCTCCATTCTCTTTTGCAAAAATTGACTGTATCATCCTCCTGAACCTCCATGAAGCCTCAAAGACACTCCAGCTCATACAAATATCCTCTGCAGAGCTCCAAGATTCTCTGTTCTTACAGGTCATGTTTTCAGAAGTACATAATAGCTGAAACACAGAGTTGATCAAAGTTTTCTAATTTTGTTCATTACTAATGTCACTAATCTACATCAACTTCTGAGAGAAATTTAAAATACAGACTTAAAAAAAATACTTCTTGCACATTGGCTATTTTAAGGTTTCTTACCCCTTTCACATGTTCTTTGCTCCTTCTAATCCCATTGTCTTCTCCTCTAGGAAATGAAGTCAGTGTTTGTCCCTCCCCAAAAGGGCTGGTAAGAGATAATTTCCTAATTCCCAGTCTCCCATGCCAGGTGGCCCTTGGACAGACCCGTCACATGGCCAAGGTCCCACATGAAGCAACACACAGTCTAAATCCCTTCGTGCCCTTAAACTCAAACTGTAAAAAGTCTGACCAAGGCAGAAGCAAACTCTGAATCCATGGAAACCTTCATATGAATAGAGGAGTGTTAAGGTCTGATGCCTCTTTATTATGGGTCTTAAGTCACCCTTGTAATTTAGAATAAATTAGAAATTTAGAATAAATTAGACAACCTGGTTCAGAGACAAGAACAGGATTGGTGTTACTTGCTACTGAGTGTGCCTGTGGGCACTGGAAGAGCCTTTCAGAGCAGATGCCAGCTGCTGTATAAACAGGGAAATCTCTCAAAGCTGGCATTCATGGGCAGACCAGCAGCAGCGCTAAGGAGGCTGCAGTGACATTGCTGGCCTGAAAAAAAGGCCACAGATAACTATGTAGTATGAGATGGGACAGACATAGGCTGCCATTAAATAAACCCAAGGACAAGCAAACTTTGGAGGCATTTGCTTGCCCTTCTAGAAGGAAACTTTCTTAAATCTTTAGCATTTTCTGAAAGCAGAAGTTAACATCAGAGGCTTGAAACTTGTGCAAACTTCTCTAAACATAAAGGTGACAAAGCAAAGTGATGATTATCCTGGCATTTTCCTAGTCTCTGTTACTGAAAAGACACTCACATGGTCTCAATGTTTGCCTAGTTTTAGTGGATTTAGGTCTGGTCATGCTCTGTAGGTAGGATCTCTGTCAACTTCAGGAAAAGGGCTTAGCAGCAAATTTGTTGGTTGATCAAGCAAATCTTTTAACACTGTGGAATCATGAGGGGGTCTGGAAAATTTTGTTCATCTTTTTGAAGTACCACAAAGTTTATTTCTGTCACTTTCACTTTTCCTTGATGGCCAGTGTATGGAAAATGGCAACATATCAGACTCCATTCCTGCCTCAAGCAGCCCCAAACAAGGTTGTGTGCTGGCTCCCACGCTGGTTTCCTTCTTTTTCTTGGCTGTGCTGGCGGAGGCATTTTGCTGACATTGAGAGTGGAATATTTATTTAGTTCTATACCAATGGAAAGTTTCTCCATCTGCAGTGCTGCTCATCAGAGATCTTTTTTTTTTTCTTTTTTCTTTTTTTTTTTCAAATGGCTTAGTGCTGGTAACCTCTTGAGTTGAAGACATTTGCTCAAGCATTTTGCTGAGCAGGCAGTCGAGTGGGTTCTGTGATGGGACAAGATGTGCATGTCCATCCTGTTCCTTCTTCTCTCCGGTGTGGAGAGGTTTGCTGGTTAGTAAGGATGCTGTCACAGAAGCTGCCCGTGAGATCAAGGCTTTAGGTTTTGTCTGTGGTCACACCTCTGTAGAACAACATTGTGAAACTAAAAGTAATAACAATATCTGTCAAAATGTCTGGCTTGTTCCTTCCTTATTATGAGACACGTGGAACATACTGTTGTTCCATTGAAATACCTAATTTATATGCTTTGGTTTCACCAATTCTTGAGATTAAAAGGTGGGGTGAAATACCCAATATGCAAATCCTTGTATGTTGACAAATTGTTCTCATTGAAAGCAGAAAATGCCTGGAGACCTTACTATACGGCTTGAAAATTCTTAAGGAAATACTTTATGATCAACAAAACCAAACCAGCTGTTCCCATTTTGCTGGGATAATGCAAACCCAGCTGGAAAGTGAGCTGGACTGACCCCTGCCCCGAGGAGGCAGCAGCCCACAACAGAGCAGGGCGGTGGCAACAGCGCTGTAAACGTCTTTGAAAGAAATTGTGAATTGTACAAAAAGAGAGGACTGTCCCTTGATGTCCTTCACAATTCCACTTATGCCACATCTAGCTATTCTTAAGATTCTTGCATAGCTCCAGTTTCCAATATACCCATGCAAGTTGTGTGTTTTCTGGATTCAGGTGTGCTGAAAGCAGCATGAGCTTTCATAATTTTTGATAACAGGAAAGGCAGGTAAGAGCTGAATTCAACAGCTTAACAGAGAATCCCATTACAAACAGATATTTTAGGTGGGCTTCCCAGAGTGATGTTCTAAAGTGGTTTAAAAGTGGGTAAAGAAAATAACTGGTGAAAAAGATTTTTAAAGATGAGGACAGATCCTCAGCTGGCATAAATTCCTGTAGCTCTACTGAAGCCAATAGAGCCTTCTTATACTCTGGTATACTGGTGTTTCAGCCCATAAAGCTGTCCTTTTAATTCCATCATTAATTACAAGCTGTATTTTTGGAATTCATAGTCAGACAAATACTTGTCTATGTAACATTGTGGCTACACATGCATTTAAAGTCTCAGGAAGAGGGACCAGTTATTCTAAAAAACAATATGAGAGCAATATATATGAGGAAAGAGAATCTGATTTCATATGGCATTTTAAGCATTTTTTGTGCTTTATCATGGTTGCTTAATTAATTGATTAATTAACCCTGAATCACATTTAATAATCAGGACTCAAGCAGTCGACTGTGTGTTCCAGGAATTTTGATTTTATGACCCATCTACCTTTGATGGCAAATTACTAACTGTGGAGTTATTATGAGTTTTTTTCACAGCTAGAATAACTAATGGTCATAAATTCAGACAGATGGACCAGTTTTGGGTAGTAATTTTGACTTTTGGCAAAGGGCAGTATTTCTTATCATAAAAATTCTGTTAAGATAAATGTTAACAAGTCTTCCTTAAGCTCAGGATTACATAGTAGTACAAGCTACTTAATGAGGGACTTAAAAGTTGCTGAAAATACTTCATTTTTGAGTTTATGGACATTTGATACAGTGTCGAATCCATATATTGCCTTTAAATCTGAAAAGCGTAACAAAACTCTACATTTTCTGCATTAATCTAGATGTATTTAATTAGCAGCAAAGCACAGGGCTGGGAGCCAGGAGGTCTGGGTTGTAACTCCCGTGGGGATCCTTTGCAAGCCTTTTCTTGCCTGTCACCTGGGAATAAAAGTATCTCCAGGGAGGGTTTGCCACAGTGGAACTTAATTTACTGATGTTTTTAAAGCACTTTAAAGGACTGAAGTGGGAGGTGCAGGAGAAATGGGAATTGTGTGGATCTATTGTGCATCCCAGGACCCTGGTGACTGTTAACGGTGGACACATGGCAGAAAGTTTACAGAACAGCTTAGATAGCCATGTATTTGGGTATTTACCAAACATAAAGCCTGTTCCTGATGAAATCAATAGAAGTCCTGTGCTAAACCTCATGAAGGCAAGGCCAGTTCTGGGTCTGTGTCAAAAAAACAGTGCAGGGACGTGTTCTCATAAAGTTTTCTCATCGGGACTGCCTTTATCACAGTGAACTAGAAAGTGCAAAGGAAGAGGGAAGCAAGATATGCATCTCTCTAAATGAAATGGAATTTTATTTTTAATCTCAAGACAGGCTTTACTTGAATGCTGTGCACAAATTTGCTTTACTTTGCCATTGCCAAATTTCTTGAGCTACTGCCAGTCATAATTCATTTGAGCTCTCACGTCATGATTAAACACGTTGAGTGACTGAATGAAATGCCAGGGTGTGTAAATCACAACAGCCTGCCAGTTGTTCTCCATTTGATTCCTCCTCATTGTTTCCCAACACCCATGATCAATGCTGCTTCCTGGCTGCTTCACTCAAATGGAGATGTGTCCTGATCCAGCCTTCCCTACAGCTTGGTTCATAAAAGCTTCTCTCTTGCTCTGCTAAGTAGCCCTTGTTTCTGGGGAAAGCCTGAGTGCTGTAATAGATGAGTCAAATCCAGTGGCTTCCATTCACATTGCAGGGCTAGGTCTACATCAGTGTGAAAAGACATCTCAAAAAACCCCAAACATTTAGCTGGACTTTTCAGCCACATGAGAAATGCCATTAATTCATGTCTATCTGTTCTCATGGGTCTACCCCAGCAATGGCTCCTACCCCAGGCCAAAGGGTCTTTAGGCTCACAGCTAGTGGAAAAAGCAGACAGAAAACTGGTGCTACATTTCATCCCTGGTGGATGAAGATAAAGAAATATGCTCTGGGCAGCTGGCAGCTGTTTCTGTCTTCGTCAGAAGGTCACAAAAAATGATAACCAAAACAGCGAAAAAATGGTAAATCGCTCAAGGAAAACTGGATCTATTTTGTTTTGTTCCGAAGTGTTTCATTATAATCATAAACTATAAGGTGTTAAAGGGGTTAACAGGCTCTCAACTCATTGTCAACTAATTATCTTTAAGGTGTTGTCATCACATACTAATCGCTGGGTGAATGCCAGTCCCACCACTGGGAGGTGCCCAACCCCAGGGTGACCTTCTCTCACCTAACAGATGCTTACTTCATTAACTTCAACCATCACTTGCACACAAAAAAAAAACCTTTTAGGGACTTTCATCTTTTTAAAAGGGCAGGGAAAAAAACCTAATAAACTGGTAGCCTGGTTAGCAGTAGGGGACAGCTTTAGCTTAAGGCATCATGGGTGGCTAAGATGTATGAGAAACAGATGTAAGGCCTTTGGTGATAGGTCTGCACTTTCTATTTATTGACAAATGAAACAGGCAATAGAAGGCAATTAAAAGCCAATGATTGCACACAAACAGTGCAAACCATAACAGCAGAGAGGAAAGGAAAGCAACAAAGTGCAGCTCAGCTTGTTCAGGGCCAAGCGACATCGATTTGGGAAGCAAAAATGTGATTTCTTTGCAAAGAAAATGTTTTGAGTTTAAAGCTGAAGAGGTTTGATAGTTGTTCTTGCTTTTGTATTGTGTTTTTCCCCAAATGCTGCCCAGTTACAAGGCACTTCCCATCTGTTTGACTCTGGTTTGCTTTCTGGGGTTCAAAGAGGAGGTTTAGTATCAGTTTTAACTGATGACATGGATAAGAAAGATAATCCAGTGTGAATAGAAAGCAAAGGGACAGTGCTTTCTTGCAATGACTGGATGTGTCAAGTGATTTGACATCACACTCCAAATTTGATAACCCCTCTGTATTTTAATATTTTCTCAGCAGGCACTTGAGACCTGAATGTGAAAAGATAAATTCAAATTCCTGTATTCAGCTTCTCTAAAGAGACATATTTATCCCTTTTATTACTATTCTTTTGTCCTCAGGAAATAAGCATGAAAGAGAGCTTATCTCTGAAGGAACTTGAGGAGTGTGTGTTCTGCTTGTAGACTGACCTCCCTGATCCCAGAATGTACAGATAAGTAATGCAGGGAAGAGGAGATTTCCTTTGTAGGCATTTTAACAACAAGACCTGGGATAACACCTACTTTTCACTTAATATGATGAAGGTGCAAATCCATAGGCCTAATTTAAATGCATCTTTATTCTGAAAACTCTAACTTTTGCACCAGAGGCAAGGACAAAACCAGCTCACCCTCCCAGGATGATGTTACGGCCAAGCCGAATCTCATTAAAAATCAATTCCTCATGTCCATAAAACAAGTTTATTTTATCTTGTGGGAGCCTGCTGTTAGCACTCACACAGTCCCATTGTGTGGAATTCTTGCCCCTAGTTGTATGCCAAACTGCACAGTGTACCATTAACGAGTTTCAATTTTATGCTAAGCTTTTCAATATTTTTGGTGTCATTTACTGCAGGTTATTTTGCCAGCATGTGGTGTCTTATAACATATGTTATTAATAGTGATGACATGTTTAGGTTCTGAAGGTTTAAACAAGACCTCCAATATTTACATTTATAAAAGGGGGAAATGATGAGAGCAGGACTGGGATTGGCCACTGAAGGCTCCAGCTGTGCAGGTATTCATTCTAACCCTTGCAGGTCAAGGCTTGCTGGCCAACTGTTACAATAACATAATGCAAAACACATTTTTTAAGCCCCACAAGACAAGCCAATACAGGTTAATTATCTATTAATCTGCCCTTTTTGCAGAGGGTAGTAGGAGGCACATGTGTTTGGCCCTGTGCTTTGTGGTACCCCATACACCCATGGTCTGCATGGGACGATGCCACCCTTGCCTAGGTGATACAGGGAGTGCCATGTGGCTCAGGTGTCCTGATGTGTTACACTGGTTTAACACCACAGATAATCACAGATTATCAGATAATTCCTTCCCTGAGTTGGAAGCAACTCACAAGGATCAGTGAGTCCAACTCCAGGCCTGGCACAGGACAGCCCCAAAAATCACACTATGTGTCTGAGAGCATTGTCCAAACGTTTCTTAAACTCTGAAAGAGTTCTTCACTGAAACTATGCAACAAAAGCAAGGTAAAATACACTCACATGTCAATAAGAGAGGTTTGAGTTAATGCATTTTATGGCTTACTGCAACAGATCAAGAATATCCACATGCTCAGTAAATAGTTTTGTGGACCTGTGGTGATTTAAATTGCTGTGCCTTGATTTTATCTTTAGGTCTTTCATCTATGGGGCTTTTACATGCCTCTCCATGGTACTTGGGATTTTTAGGCACTATTGTAATTAATAAAAAGTCTCATAATACTTAAGAAATATAATTTTTAAAAGCTGTGAAGAAAACATCATATGTTCAAAGCATTGATAGTCTTGTGTGTGTATTTTGGAAGGGGGGAGAAGTGCTGCAGTCCTTAGTACCAGACAATTATGATGATTAGTCAAGGCTGACTACACTGTAAATTACAGGGAGCAAAGAATAGTGTTTGAGTGATCCTTTGTGGTGCTAGGAAATGATTCACATCTAGGAAGGATAAACACAGAGTCTTAAATGAGTTATCATATATTGCATTTAGTTATAGCAACAGAAGGAGTCTAATTTTTCATTTCTGGTGCATCTAAAATTGCAGGCTTAGGATATTCAAAGGGATACTTTCAACTTTAATTAGGCAACCAACCAATTGAATTTGCTTGATTAAGATTCCTTTAGAAATGCCAGTGACACTGGTTTGGATTTTTGGTTCACCAGAAAGTGCAGACATGGAAAAATGCTGCTTAAAGCAAAATCTCCTGCGAACATACAGCACTGCTGTTTTTACAATAGGTAGGTGTAGGCAACGAGGAACTGTTGGTCACAAATGTGCCTCTGTGCCCAGATGCTGAACATCCCATATGTTTAACAGAACGAGACATGGGCATGGGACCTCCTGGGAGAAGACAACCACTTTTAATCCTTTACTTGTACATTGTTTGGCACAATACCATCCTTGAGGGCATCATCTGTTTATATAAGGCCTTGAATAAACACCATATGTACAGGCATTATTAAGATGATGTTTTGTTCTGATCAGATAATTATGTTAGGTTTTAAAACACCTTATTTAATAAAAGTCCTCTTTACCAGAATAAAACAAATTGTTTTCCACTCAGAAATCAGCTGTAAGACCTTCATGGGTTAAAGTCCTATAGACCTATTCACTGTATAAGCCCTAGCTAAACAGGAATGGGTCTGGGTATCTTCTGCCCAGTCCAGCCATTGCACATATGCAGAAAACGGCCTTGAAAACCAGCAATCTTTATCCTGTGTTGTTTTCTGATGTTTCTCTACTTAGAAAGTATCAATGAACCTTTTTATATCTCACTGTTGTCTGGTGGCTGAGGGTGGCAAGTAGAGGACTGAGAAATTATTTCGCTTTATATAACAGTGATGTTATTTGCTGTAATTTTAACTGCTTCAATTAAAATGCAGATAATTAAAGTATGATATAACCTCATGCTGGTATGCCTGAAATGCCTGCTCATACAGCACAGCTCAGAGCCTGGTGACATGTCACTTGTTTGGATCAACAGGGAGTCCAAGATCTCTGTTCCTTGAACGTCTCTGGGCATAGCAGATGTTATGGTTAGTCAATTTATTTCATTTTCCCATTATTTTGAATTGGAATTTTGCCAGAAATAAACTCAGAGATAAAATATAGCTGAAATTATCCCCATGGCTTTGTATAAAGAACCAAACAAAATTACCTAATACATCACATTTTCCCACACCTGTATTTTTGGCTTCCATTCCTCCAAGAAAAGTTGTGAAATTTTTAGGGAATTTCAACCAAATCAGACAAACAGGAAGAAGATTTAAAGGAAGGTTTCACAGAGGATTCCTACAGGTTTTATGAAAACGGGTATCTGTGTAAAATGGAAACTCCTTTCAGTACTGAAATTGAGCTTATAAAAAAGAGAGAGAGCAACATTTTGCAAAGGCAGATAGTGATGGAACCTGGGAGAATGGTTTTAAACTAAAAGAGGAGAAATTCAGGTTGGATGTTAGGAAGAAATTCTTTACTCTGAGGGTGGTGAGGCCCTGGCACAGGTTGCCCAGAGAATTTGTGGATGCATCATTTCTAAAAGTGTTCAAAGTCAAGTTGGATGGGGCTTGAAGCAACATGGTCTAGTCGAGAGTGTCCTTCCTGTGGGTTGGAACAAGATGATCTTTAATGTCCCTTCCAACCCAAGTGATTCTCTGATGATTCTATGAAAGATGTAAATGAATTCCCCTCCCTGAGAGAAAAGCTGCAGAACAGCTCCTGCTGTGTTAACAGAAATGGGAAATACATGAGAAACAGTCATACTGAACACTCCAAGAAGAGGAGAAGCCTCTGCTGCAGTTCATGCTATATTAGACACAGGGTGATCCAAGCAGGAGACCCAGTCACAGCTTTACAGGTTTACAAACCCCTTGGTTTTAGACAACCATCCCCAGAAATTATTATTGAATTTGAATTCAGCATTTTAAGATGGTTTGCAGTATGGTCAGGACACTTAAGAGTGTTTTTATTTTGTTTAAAAAGCTTTTTTATGTGTTCTCTCAAAGGTTACACACAGAAGAAATAATTTGTTCTTAAATTTCTTCAAGTCAAGAAAAATGACCCAAAATTTATTTTCTTTTAGTTAATGAATTTCAAAATAATATTCATTAGAGTTTTTCAAGGCAAATGGACAAGTTAGGCACTCATCTCCTGCTGGCTTTCAGTGGGGACTCAACAATTCACTGTCATATTTTTTCTCTAAAAAATCTCCCCTACCGGTATGCAACTATTCATTTAGGCAGGGCTGATTTTGTATAGAAGGAGTGCCAGATCATTAACACAGCTGGCAAATAACAGAGGGCTCAGCTGGGTGGTGAACTAGGTCCTGGCTCACCATGCCACAGCCCTCTCACAACAGAGCTCATCCTGAATTTAAGCATCCAGCACTAGGCATGCAAACTTAAAAAATGCAGCTGGTGACTTTTTTGCTTTATTTTTATTTGTCTCCAGGCCAGCCTGAATGTCACAGCAAAGCCCCCTGCAGACAGTGGGAGCAAAGTAGTCGGTGGAATCAGAAAATTTTGGAGAACCAGAATGATCTGATCTTCAGTATTGATCCTCTTGGTTCATGCTTTATTTCTGTTTTGGGAAGAGTGACTGCCTCAGTATGGAATCTCTTAAAGAGAACTTTTCAGAATTTTAAGAGCCCTCAGCTTTCTCCAGTTCATCTGGTAGCAAAAAGTGGGATAGCACAGTGTTGTACCTGCCCAGGGAAGGCCTGGGAAGGGAGGTGTGGCATGGACAAGGGTGTTCCAGCTGCTGCTGGGGACAGCAGTGTCACTTGCAGTGAGCTGGGTCTCTCACATCCCTTCATCCTGTGAGCAGGCAGTGAGGGCTCTGCCATGGTCTCAGCCTCAGCACAGGATCTTACCTCTTCCCCGAAACAGGAGTTACACGGGCAGCAGCTGAACAGCCTCAAGACCAGTGTTTTTCTTCCTCTTTGCCTAAAACTGTCCTTTCCAGGGCTTTCTAAGCCGTTCCAAGGGCTCTAGCCATGCAGTTCGCTGCTTTGGAAAAACACACAGAAACTTGGGTTTTGCAGCAGGTTCTAAATTCAGCTATTGCTTTGGAGTTATTGCTATGATCAACAGCAAAAAACATACGGACTCAGATGCACTTCCCTGCTTTCCTTGGTTTTGTGTGCTCTTTGGGACACAGGCAAAGTTCCTGCAGATGTGGCTCTTTCTCACTCTTACTACCTATGTTTTCTCTTCAGTACTTGGAAGCCTTTTCCCCTCCTCTCTGGCTGTATCTCTTTATCTCAGCTGGTCTTGAAATCAATGTCCTTCTGGATAAAAGCATGCTTCCATGCCCTGTTTCCTGCACACAGTGTCTTTTCCGGAACTTACAGTCCCCTTGGCCTATCCTTTTTCAGTTCCCTGCCACTCTTTCTGTTATTCCCTCTCCTATCAGGTGACCTCAAGCAGACTCCAGAATTATCAAAGTCCCTACCTGCTATCAGCAGCTTAGTTCTTTTCCCTCTCTATCCCTTAGGGGTTCATAATACTCAAGAAATGAGGTAGTAGCCTTCTCCTTGTCCATGACTGTTGCAGTGGAACAGACTATTGGCAGCATTTAATGACCCCTTATTTTATTAGCCCTATGCAAAGGCACAAAAGTTTCTCTCATCACCTCCTGTGGATTCTGGGACACTGCAAAACTAAGGGAGGCAAGAGAGAAAAAGATTCCCTGCTCAGAGTGGATTTTGTAGCCTCTCAGACACGCAGAGAGAATCCCCTGTTACAAGCAAAATTCACAAGCTCTATGTGGAGACATTGCCCAAATTGTCACTTAAGTTAACATGAAATTTTACAATCTTTCCCTAGAAACATATATTGCTTTAACAAAATAAAAATACTTTCCCCTTATCAAGCATTATTCTTTTACAGTTTGCCTGACATACAGGAGTAATATTCCATGGTTTGCTACAACTTATAGGTTTATGACCCTTCTGTGGCAGATCAGACTAAACATAATTCATTCACAGCTACTTAGTGTTCTGGGAAATAAACCCCTGAACTTAAATAACTATAGTGTGACCTCTGTAAAATATTATTTATGGGTTAAGAACTATTATTATGTACATATCAAGATGTGCCAAATGTTATAAAACAAACACTAGTCAGCAAACTGCACTGTTTACTGGCCGAGCCACTCTTTCTGGTTATAGTCCTACAAATATCTGTAAATGGAAAAAAAATATAGCTTGGCTGCCTTGGTAATTAGAATGAAGTTGATGCTATGGACCACTAAGGATTCAATAACAAATAATTCTCTGCCATAAACAGAATGCCAAAATATAGCTGGGCAATCCAGTTGAAATGCATGGTGTTTTCCATTAAAAGAACATTGAGTGCCACAAGGGTGCAGCCACTGTCACAATCAGCAGGGAAAGGACAGCTCTTCATCTGTTATTCATTTTGTAAATCAGGCGATTGAGTGCAGCAAGAAAGCTCCAAGCACGTATGTAAGGCTTCCAGAAGGGAATTTCAGGTTCTGGATTTGATATCTACCAGCCCATGGGGGGTTTGGGGAGTGTGGGAGTGTGTATTCACTGCAGTGCTTGTTCATGTGTAATTCACCTATATCAGAACACATCTTGTGCACAAGGCTCCTAAAATGTTTTATGGGCAGGGTTGTATAGAGGCATAGATCAGAAATGTTCATATTAGTCAAAACCACATCATATAATTTTATGTGAGAAATCTGTCATGGTTTATTTCCCCTTCCCTTCACTCCCCTCCCCTCCAAAAAAATTTAAAAATAATAATTAAAAAAAAAAGAGACATAAAATGTTTGAACTCTATCTGGACAAATAACAGTCATATAAAATGTTACAGGATGGACCCTTCTGTCTCTTTTTCAGACAGTGAAGTTCCCCAGGAATGTCAGAGGGGTTTAAAATAATTTCTGCACTAAGGACAGATGTAAGTACCTGCACACAGGTTTTCCTGGCTCTCAAATCAAGTCCAGTAGTCAGCTCACAAAAATCACTTCCATCCAACTTGCTATTTAGACATCAGGGACAGTTTCAGACGTGTAAGGTAAATGCTGAGTAATTAGTACGGGGAAACAATTTTTCAGCCCTCTGAAGAGACCTTTTTTTCTGCTTTTAACTCTGGGGATTATTTCTTTTCTTCTTTTGCTATAAAAATGCTGTGTAAGAGAGCTGAGACCAAAATAGCAAACAGCCCTGTGGGGAGGGCAATCCCTGGAGGCACAGAAGGCTCAAGTTCAAGTCCTTTAGCAAATGTCGGGTTTGCACTTTGGTGTGTCACATCCCATGAGAATGCTTTGTTTGTTGACCCTTCTCTGACACTGACCAAAAGCTCATCCTGGGCTGAGCCAGCTTTCCCTCTGGGAACTGGGTGAAAACCAGCACCTTTCCCATCAGAAGGTTGTTTCTTTGGAGTGTTTCAATCCATTTTTGTTCTCTTCTGCCCTACTAGTTAACGATTCTTCTACTGTGTTTGCTGAGGGATCTCAGTCTGTTACACAGCTTAACCTTTCCTTCATAATTTGATCCCATTACACAAGTGACACTCCTGCAGTGACTCCAGAGACTCACATAAACCACCACTTCCATTGGATTGAGGCTGTTGAAGGATCCCAGTTTACTGGAAAGCAAAACCCAGGTCTTGCACTAATATGGTACAGCATGAGAGCAGGGAGCTTGCTCACTGTAGCCAAGAGCTGTCATTTCCCACAGAAGTCACATGGAGTTGCATGAATTCCAGGATGATATCCCTTATCTGGATGACAAACTGACTCACAGAGTCCTTCTGAGCTTTCCTCAGAATACGGCAGGTGCAGACTTAGCCACTAGTCTCCAGGGATGTGAGAAGTACTGGAAGAGGCAGACCTTGAAGTGCTGGGTGTATTTTCTATCAACAGAAAAATAGGTGGAATTTTCTAGTATTTTGTTCTTTTCCCTAGGTCGCAGTTTAGGTTAATGTTTATTCATGGTAGGTATTTCCCGTGACCTGCTTTAGTTTATCTGAAACAGGACTGGGGGGGACGTGGCTTTCAGAGAAGCTCTGCATCCATGTTTGTATCCTAGCTGAGAAAAATCCAAATGGGAAAACAGGGCATGGGGTGAGCATAGATCATCTGAGATGGTGTGAGCCAAGGAAGACCCTGGTAGGGCAACTGGGTGACCTAGGTCCTACTCCTGACTTGGTCCCATCTGCAGGGTAGTCTCAGGCCACCACTTTTCCCCTCTTTGGCCTTTTTCCTTCTTCCCTTATGCATTGTCTGTTTTGATTGCAAGATCTGTGGGACAAGCTGTGTGCTTCTTACTAGGTGTTCATCCAGTTCCTAGCATAGGGTAGTCCAGTTCTTGTTTAATTCCTCTAAGGCACTGCCATAATGCAAATACTATTAGGTATCTGAACATTTCTGCTCTTATATTTTTAATAAGATTAAATAAGTATTTTAAACGTGAGCCTTTGCGGGCCTTCTGTTTTTTTTTCATTTACACCCCAGAGTAATTTTCAGCTTTGATTGCACAGGAGGCTTTAACATTTACATCCCTGGAAGAGGCTGGAGCTGTTAGTTGAAAGCACAGCCGTGTGCTGCTCGGTGCAGTCCCAGCCTGCCCAGGGGGCTGCTCTAACTAACCAGAATCAAATTAAAGTGCATCATAAAATTACAGCATGCTTTTCTGTAAAGTTTTATTTTTACTTTCCTGGGCTTGGCCTTCAAGTTTCATTAGGAGCTGTGCTCAGCAGAGCTCCCTGTGAGCTGAGGGTACCCCCTAGAGGAACAGGCACTGGCAGCATTGAAAAACAGGGATGCTCTCTTTTCAGGGGCTTTTTAGGGACAACGAGAAATTAGGGGAAATTAAATGCTGACTCTGGCCCCTGTCCATCTGTCCACTTCAGCCTGTGCAAGGGAGACCTGGTGAAGGTGGGTTTAGGGCTCATGTTTAAAGGAAGGTGTGTACTGCCTTCATCCTTCCAAAATCAGGGTTTTTTGGCTCTCAGGGCTCCTGGGAATGGCACAGTGCATCGAAGGACACAACACTGTTCATATTTCCTCCTGTGCTGGCAAAGAATCTTGTAGGTTGGAAAAAACCTCTTAGATCACCAAGTCCAACCACTGCCAAGCCCACCATTAAGCCATGTTTCTAAGTGCCACATCTAATGGTTTTCTGAACACTTTCAGGGACAGTTATTCCACTGCTTCCCCAGGCAGACTGTTTTGGGAGGTTTGACCACCTTTTCAAGGAAGAAATTGTTTCTCATATTCAATCTAGACCTCCTCTGGTGGAACCTGAGGCCATTTCCTCTCATTCTATTGCTTATTACTTGCAAGAAGAGACCAACTCCTGCCTGTCTACAATCTCCTTTCAGGCAGTTATAGGGAGTGATAAGGTCCCCCCTGAGCCTCCTTTTCTCCAAGCTCAGCATCCCCAGCTCCTTCAGCTGCTCCTCATCAGACCTGTGTTCCAGTCCCTTCCCCAGCTCTGTTGTCCATCTCTGGACACAATCCTGTAATGAGGGGCCCAAAACTGAAAACAGGATTTGAAGTGTGGCCATGGCATGTTCTCCAGGCTTATGGGAAAATGTAGGCTGAGAAAGACACTCATGCTGTCAGTTCTTTTAAGTGTGGCCAGCCCTGCTGGGAAAATTGCTGCCACTGTCCATGGAAGGGGTAGGTTTTCCAAAAATGAAGCCCCACATCACAGGAAGCAAAGGAGTTCTTTGGTGTCCAAACTTTTGCAGTCTTTCCCTCTTCACAGGGACCTAGTCCTGCACTGAGCTCAGCTCCCAGGCCCCTGTGTGTTACTGCTACACCACTAAGATAAAGTCATCTGGCTGACCTGCCCATCTGGGGAGCTGGCATGTTCTCTACATTCAGATCTCATCACTCTCCAGTCCAGTCTGACTGTCTCCCAAACAATTCTCTTCTGAAAGGAGTGACTTTTGTCAGCAATACAAGGGCATTGGCAACATAGCTGGTTTCTCGAAGAATTATGGAAATGCTTACAGTATGTAACCACAGCACAACGTGTATGCAAAATGATGCTCCCATTGCATTCTCCCACTGCAAATGCCTAAGCTTTATATTCCTTTTGCCTTGCCTCATGGCAGTACTTCAGTGGCTCTCGCGTGGTTTGAAATCAAAAGAGGCAGCTCCATCTAGAGGTCTGTGATAAGGGAGGAAAACCTGGTTTTCACCCTACTGCACTTAGGAGTTTCTGTCTGATGCAGTGTTGTGTATGTGGGAGTCCTTTCTCTTGCGCAGGGTAGCTTTACCTTCTGGTTTCTAAATGTTTTATAAGTTTTAAGATTTTTGGAGCAGGCCATTGAGCATGTAGTGTGCTGCGTGAGTGCAGTTTGGGACAGAAACGGGATGGACAGAGATATCCTGAGCATTGTTTCTCTCTGATAATTTACTGACATCTCAGAGTTGCTCAGTGTAATATGAGAGAGGACTGCACTTGAGACTACACTGGTATTTTCTGACTGAGTCCACACTCTGATTCCAAAGGAGGGAAGAGTACCACTGTGGGGATGGGGACATGCTGGTAACTTTTACTCATAGGTGTCCACCAACAGAAGTGCTATTTTAAGTAATTGGGAATCTAACAGTTTGATTCAAAGAGTACTTTGTCTCTCAGAGTTCTTGTGCTTTACTGAGATTTTAAAGATCTTGGTAAAAGTACAAACACAGCATATTCCTTTTCCTATCAGTGATGATTAAAGCATAAACACAGAGATACATCCACTGCACAGCATATCCCAGAGTGCAGGCCTGGCACAGCACTGCAATCGCATGCTGTTCTGGTTCTGAACCAAGAGAAGAGTTCTTTATAATGGACTGAAGAATAAAAATCAATTCTTAAGTAGAATTTGAAGGTTAATAATGCTCAATATCTCCTATATGTTTCTTTTTCTTCTAATCACCTAGTCCACGTAATTGTTCCCTTTTACCTTTGAGCATCCTTCATCATCATTATATTCTCTGTAGTGTACTCACCTCAGAATATTTTTAATTCTATTTTCTCTAACCCTTTTCTGCTGTCTTTTCAATCTTTTCCATCTGTATTATAGGTATTAAAGATGGCATCTTGTAGTTACTAGAAAGTGTACAGATAAATAGAAATTATTGATCAGTGCTGACATTTCAGTGGAATAGAGTTCAGCACTTGAGATGAAGGAAGAATATGCAGTTCTTGGCAGATGAGACTTGGTTTTAATGAGAAAAAGAAATTTAGTGAGAGACAGGGCAGGAAACAGAAAGATGAGGCTCAGTCTCGGCTGGAAAGAGAACTTTGAGGGCTTTCTGATCCTTTGCCAGAATTAAAGGAGTCAGTTAGGTATTATTAGCTAATATAATGAGTCTGCTACATGCAGTCATAATAGTCCCATAATGCTAATACATTTTTTTTAATCCTCTTTAGCCTACTTACTGTTAAACAATATCTACTATTGTTTTAGCACAGGTCATAGTTCAACCTTTGGAAGACTTAAAAAATTGCAAAGTTGAACTATTTAGAAAAGAATAACATCCTACTTCTTAAGGAATAATACTAATAATTGATAAACATTTCTGGAGAATGTTTGGAATGCCAGTTCATAAACAGATCTCTGGTAACCACTGCAGTGGATTTGTTTACCAATGTCTCCATCATTTGCTGTTTCACCTGCTCCAGTTTTAGGGGTAAGTCTCCTTCATGTGAAATAGATCTACATACTGCTGAAGTGATGAGCCCTGATCTGACTCACCACATTGAATTGTAACATAATTTCCTAATTAACTTTATTTTAAAATGAGCTAAATGTGAAGCTGTTCTCACATTCATCTAGGGCTCATCATCTGGGCTTAGGCAGCAGCTCCTGACCAAAGTAGTACAGCAAGTACAAAAACAGGTATTTCACAAATGGAAGGATCAGCCTGTCAGAGTTCTATGACTGGCTGTACCTGCAAATCACAGAATTATTGAACCTTTCGGGTTGGAAGGGACCTTTAAAGTCCAATCCCCATGCAGTACGCAGGGACATCTTTAAATAAATCAGGTTGCTCACGGCCCTGTCCAACCTGATCTTGAATGTTTCCAGGGACTGAGCATCCATCACCTCGCTGGGCAACATGTGCCAGTGTTTCACCACTTTCATTGTAAAAAATGTCTTCCTTATATCAAATCTAAATCAACTGTCTTAGTTTAAAACCATTACCCTTGTCTTATTACAATAACATATACTAAAAAGTCTTTTTCCATCTTTCTTACAAGCCTCCTTAAAGTGCTTATAGGTCTCCCTGGATCCAGTGACAGCAAAAGGAAAGAATAACATGCTGCACAAAGTGCACAGTGACTTTGTCAGAAAGACCCATTTCTGCACGAGGAGCTTGAGGGATGAGAGAAAACAGGGGAGCGAGTACAATGGCACAGTATCCTATGCCAGAGAGGGAATGGGATACAGCCTTTTTGTACAGGGGCCTGGATCACAGCTCTGGGTTCTACTCATGTATATAAAGCAAAGACTATTGGGTCTCCTCTGGGTTTGAACAGTCTTGCTGTTCATGGAAAATCCTGGGATTTATTATGTTCCGATCTGTACAAGGACGTAAAAGGGGCAGAGATGCTTGGTTTTTTCTACGCTGTTACCCCCAGGTAAGGAGAATGCACACATGTCTGATAATCTGGGGCTATTCCCAGCAAGTCTCTGCTTCTTAGTGGCATAGTGTCCACATCCTTCTTCTTAAGTACTTTTAAATTTCTTCCCCAGCTGGTTTGGTTGTACAATGTGTTAGCATGTGCTAGATAGGGAAAGAGGGTAGGAAGGAAGTTGTTATCGGATGTTGATAGGAGGGAAATTGTATGCAAAGTGCCTTGTTTATAGACAGGAGCAGATAAGCTGACTCATATCTCTGAGTCCCCAGTACCACAGCCCTACACATCCCCACGCATGCACCACGTGAGACACAGACATGGGCCTATGCAAGAGGTTTTAACCTCTATGCCAGGGATAATTGAGCACACCTGTGCTGGTTGTACAAAATAGCAGTGTCTTGAGCCTGTTCTTAGCAAAATCTCTCACCCTTTTCCTCTTGATATTGGATTCATTGGCCGCCATAGCATCGGAATGGGTTTGCAGATAGCACTGGGATGATGTAATTTGACCAAATTTGAACTCTATTATCGTCCCCTGACCACTCTGTGTGCAGTCAAACTATTGTAAGACCCTATTGCACAAGCCAAGTGGGAAGAGGATTTGTGGGGCACCTCCAGCTCAATGTGTTCATACTTTGCATTGTGAATCACTGTATTTGAAGGAGCGTGGCCTTTCCTCTTCCAAGTTAAGCACCACGTGTGCCACTGATGCACTGTGTTGCTGTGGTGGTGGTGGCCTGATCAGCTGACCCAAGTCTTTAGTGAGCAGGTAGGATCATCTACACCAGGTGTACCCTTGTGCCTTTGTAGAAGAGAAAAACTTAAAGGTACCATTAATAACTGCAACAGTTATTAACAGTTCTGTGCAACAGAAAAAGACCAGTAGCTCAGAAGTTGAGTTATGTCAATCTCATTAAATAAATCCAACCCCACAGAGGGTAAACCACAGTTACTACACATATCTCCACCTCTGAAGTACTGGCAGTTGTCTTGCAACACCAGTCAGGTCTAACACTGATTGGAGGGAGTCCAGAAGATTCTGTTTCCAGAGAGCACTAAAAATTGAGCACTCTCATTTGTGTATCAGGGCACTGCAGGTCGAAGAAAACTGCTCAGATGGCTTGATGAAAACCACTTTCATAGGAAGCTGCTGCTGGTCCTTCATGACAATTTGACACTGGTGTTGTTTTCCCATTGCTCTGAACCAAGTAAGGATAAAGAAAACAGAGCAAGGTGTGCATCAGGGGTCTTCAGCATTCAGAGTGTGGAAGGGAATGTCTTTCAGATCTTGATAATACTGAGTAATAATCCTCACCTGCAGGCATTTGTGGCTCTAAGATTCCTTGTAAACCAGAAGGGAACTGTACAATTATCTGGAATAAATGTTTATGCAAACTAGAAAGCGAGCACCCTTCCTTGATGCCTCAGTCCCAACAAAGAGGCACAAACAGATATTTTAAAACTTGAATGTTGGATTCCAGTGAATTAGAAAGACAGAACCATGAATGAAGCAGAAGATTCTACAGCCTCTACACATTAATGCATTTTTTTAACTTAAATCCCATTACTATATATGTAGGTGGGAGCTGCTGCCCCCGAAAAAGATACTGAAAAATCAGAAAAGCAGAGGCCACTGCAGATGCCTCAGAGGTCTCTGGTTTAAAGGAGAGATTTGTTGGGCTTGGAGGGACTGGCAGAAGGGGCTGGAATGTGAACTGACTATCCACGTAGATGGCTTGACCCATTTCTGAGTGTGTCCGTCATGTTCGGGAATAAGTGAGAAACTAAATTATAAATAACAGGGCAAGACTGCTGGGAAAGAAATAAAGCCCAGTAAACCAGAACAATCAGTTTGTTCTCCAGTGTTTCCTGTACAAGTAATAAAATCTAATAACTGAGTTGCTGTTAACAGTTAATGACCACTGCGTTTGTTAATGGACCCAGACAAATGAGAACAGTTTAATACAACAAACAGGCCATTAGCTGTATTAATGGTTGGCTCGTAGGAGTTAGGGCTCTTATAAACTATATTCTGCAGTTTATAATACCAGCACTTTATAAAATGACCTGATGTTTTCCAAAAAATAAAAAATAATAAGGATCAGGTGAGCTCCAATTTAGTAGTGGAAAATAAGTATTCGTGGTAACTAAGAAAAGTTATTAGGCTAAAATCTCTTTTTCTAGTTTGCACTGGAATAAATTAGGATCAACAGCAGACACACAAATCAGGGCTGATTCTTGTATAGCTTAAATGAGTGGCAGCTCTGCTTTTGATTTCAGTGTGTTTTGGATTGATCCTGTAATTATTATCATTGGAGAGGAATTTGATCCTTTATTCCACTCCTTCTCCTTTTTTTTTTTTGCCCCCCAGACCACAAATGATTCCACACATGGGATATTTGGTCTTTAGCTGCTGTCATTATTTAGAGGTTTAACAAGCACTCTATAGAAAGGACGATAAAAGGGAAGTGGTATAAATAGACTAAAATTAATGCAGGAGCAAAATAGAGTTAGTTCCTGCTACACTTGTCTCTACAGCTCTTTTAATTTTTGTATTTTTACGGTGTATTTAGTGGTAGTTTCCTTTACAAGAAGCATCAGTAGCATTGTTTGCAGTGGTTGTTATGAAAGTCAAAGTTTTTCTATCACTTTACAGACTTACTGCTGAATGCAACCAGTGTCTGGTAGAAATTTGAAGTGGAGCGATGTTTACTTCCGTATGTTTTAATTAAACCTGTGACCTCAAAATTTTAGTGGGTGCCCTTTAGGTCTTGTTTGTGAAAGAATGAAAAATCCCTTCCCATTCATCCAGCTCATATGGTTTATGACTGTACAGATCTCACTCACATTTTCCCCTTCAGTTACTCCTTCCCAAACCCAGAAATCTTAAGCTAGAGGATCTCTCTCCCTTCTTAACCATGTTTCAACACCTTCATCATCTTTTTCTGTATATTTCCTAGTTCTGCTCCAGAGTTTTTCAGATGCAGGGAGAAGTGGGCTTCCACATAATAGATGGTATGGGTGTATCATTTATAAAGTGCCTGAGTGACAGTTTTGGTATTGCTATCTGTTCTCTTTCTAATTATTAACAATAGTCTATTTCTCTTTCTAATTTTTGGTGAGCACCAAGCTGGCGTTTTTCCACGGTGTTCTCCACCATTATACTAAAATCTCTTAGAGTGGCAGGTTAGTAAAACTGCTTGTATATCCTGTAATTTACCCATAATTCAGATTGCATTGCCTCATGTGCTTTATTTTCTATTTGTTTCCATTGCATGTCTTCCACCACTCTGCTCCTCAGGCACATCATAAGATCTGCTCATTCTTCTCAGTAGGTGTCTTGAACAACTCTGTGTCATCATCTGACTTAGGAAACCATCCAGCTTGGCAGGAAGCATTGGGAAGAGCTCAGTCTCCCTGAACCCTGGAGGGCATGGAATGAATCACCATGCCATGCCCGGAGCCTGGTCTTCAAGGTGCTGCAGAGGAAGAGAAGGGAATCCATGCTCCTGCAGACACGCCTGATACCTCGAGTGGTGCAGGGAGGATCAGTGGAGCCATCACCAGATGGTGCTGCTGCATTCAGTCTTGCCCGGTCATTTTGTGCAGGGATATTTTGATTCCTGCAAGAAAATACTGAAGTGGGGATGTTTTTCTGCTGCACAGATGTCTGAAGAGTAGGAAGGGTATGTTCTGACTTCACATCGCTCCTCAGTTCTCTTTGAGAACAGGACATTTGGGCTTTGGCCTGGAATTCAGAATAGGAGTGTGTTCAGATGCTGTTTGAGATGATCTGTTCCAGAGTGTTCCAGTGTTTGAGTGGATAAACAAAATTAATTAGATTCACATCACATGCATCCACAGGACTGATTTTTCCTCCAGAAGAAAGCTGGCTAGCAAGGGGTACTGCTGCTCATCAGAAATACAACTATACCTCACCTATTTTTTCCCCATGAGTTTTACAAGGCTGTTGTTGTTTTTGTTTTTTTTTCTTTAAATGCTAGGTACAGGAATCATGCTGCCACATGAGACTCCAATGAACCACGGTATAGAAAAAGTCATTTAAGTCCTCTTTCCTATTGCTGTTACAGATTAAACTCCAGAATGGCAAAGGACTTCACTTTGCGTGATTAAGCAGAGGAAATGGCACTGCCGGAACCTTTAACTAGCAGGTTTTCTTCTTCTCCCTGTTCCCGTCAGTAAACGTATGAGCCTGCATTTACTTCTAACAAGTTGCTTGGGGAGGTTTCATCTCTGCTTCCTCAGAAAACTGAGGGAAATGTAAAGAGAAAAATTTGGACAGAATTATGGCAGTTTGAAATTGTAATATATTTTTCTCTATTACCTATTGTGTCCTGCCTCTAAACATTCTTCATTGCTATTGTGCTGATCACTTAGCTGCTCTCAGGGTATTTCAGCTGTGTTTGCTCAAGAACGTTCCCCGATTTTGTCTGCTAATACCCAGTTGCGAGAAATGCCTGCCTTGTTCTCTCCAAGAAGCACAGGAAGAGACAATGACCTGACTGCTATGGGAGCTAAAACTTTCAACCTATTCCAGAAGCCAAGGACACACCAAGCTCAGTGAAGGTAAGAGAGAAGACTCTCCACAATGCCTGGCCCACACAACCCAGCTCTGTGCTGGCCCTGGTTGAGAGCAGCTTCCACCAAGAAAGAGGCAAATACATATTGCCATGAAAGAAAAGGCCCAGATAAATAAAGTATGATAAGAGTGAGGAAAAGGCCTTTGAATTCACAGCTGTCCCTGAGAGCTTTGTGTCTCTCAGCTGCCCAGAGATGCTCCTGCTCAGCCCTCTGCTCAAAGGTGGGTAACACACCTGCTGGCAGCTGCTTGGGATGGTCTGTGCAGGTACAGACAGAACCCAACCCTGTTCTTCACAGCCTTTGCCCTTCTCCTGCTCCTCTCCAATCTGCACTGCGACACAGAGGAGCACAGAGAGCCAGGGGGAGACATTTGTGGCTTCCTCACGGAGAACTGTGGGAAGCACTTTCCTTGAGCAGCAAACCCCTTGACTCCAAAGGGATTACCCAGATCTGTAGTATTCTTGGGGAACAAACACACACATGAGAAACCCTGGCAACTCTGAATCAATTGTGGTCCTCTGGGAACAGGCACTCCAGCTGTAGCTCCTGTTGCTCCAAGTGTGTTTTACAGGAGTATTAGCTTTAAATGTGCCCTGAAAGATCTTCCCCTGCACAATGTTCTGGAATTGAACCTTGAGAGCAGGGAGCTTTGCAGTCTGAACTCCCCTTGTCCCTCTTTGTCTGTGTATGCTGTGCAAGGGGCAAAAGAAAGGCAGGAGTAGGCCCGTGTGCTCCAGGGCTCAG